>MU870252.1:17580-35675 GCA_036418205.1 Ostertagia ostertagi | reverse complement strand
TCTTAGTGCTAGAGGGCGGAGGGACGTATCTCGTCCATTAGCTCACAGTTACTCTCACTAGCTCACGTTTGTCGAGTCCTAGCTCCATTGTTGCGCACTCTTAGTGCTAGAGGGCGGAGGGACGTATCTCGTCCATTAGCTCACAGTTACTCTCACTAGCTCACGTTTGTCGAGTCCTAGCTCCATTGTTGCGCACTCTTAGTGCTAGAGGGCGGAGGGACGTATCTCGTCCATTAGCTCACAATTGTTCTCATTAGCTCACTTTTAGGCCATTTGACCTTTGACCACTTTTGAGTGCACATCTGACCCTAAAAGGCAACCTTATCCCACTTACAAAATAAACTGCTCCAGTTGCGGTTGTTCTTTAGGGTTATTTACAGGCTGCGCTAGGTTAGAGCCCAGTGAAAATGCCGAAACGTGTTCCTGCCTCATGGGGAAGTTACCCAATAACGGAAAAAATCTCACGGGAATGGAGTTGTGACATCACAGAGGCTTTGCTGTTCTCGAATGTGGTCAGGTAAAGAGTTTTCTGAACAGAAATTATTCATAGAGCGATCCAATTTTGACCACAGTCCTATTCAGGGTCGACCGTCGCGTTGGGAAAAATTTGGGAGTTGGACGATCCCCTTGTCCCCTATAAAACCACCACGAAGTTCCCTCGAACGATTGATGGTGCCATAGGGTCGTCGAAGCTGATCCATCTTGACACACTTCGAAACTCCATCCCAAAAAAAATTAAAAAAGGCGTTTAAGGGGATGGAGAGGAAGTGAATAGGGGGAGGGGAACTGGTGAAGCTTTCGAACCTCTCCGCAATTTGTAGAAAAACTGTCCAAAGAACAAGCGTATTTTCCATACGACCCCACCTATACCTTGCAATCACGAAATAAACTCCGCCTCCTTCGTTAAGAAAACCCCACCGGGCAGTTGACCCCTGGTTCCATTTCTTTTATGGACCCCATTTCCTCAGCCAGCGAAAGGGCAGCACAAGCTGGCCTCACTTGTTTTTGGACCAAATTTTTCTTGGCAAATGTAGGAGTAGCCATGGAATCTGTGGCGTTAAAGGGTTTTCCTTGAATGGAATTTCTTTTATTTCAATTCAATAGTTGTCAATGCTGCATTTTTCGCAGCAGCTGTGAGCATTTTAAGAGGAGCTGGAGCTTTTCTCATTCGGAACTATCAGACCTGCCGCATCGCACTTTGAAGCGTTCATCAGTCTCGTGCGTTTTTCGCTCCGTTGCATTTAATTAACATCAAAATACAACTCTTCGAATAATCAACTGAAAAGAAGAATGCTGAAATCTGCAGCAATTCAGCTCATACTGAAGCAGCTTATGTAATTTAATATTGCCGTGTCACCCTTAAAGGCAAACTCCGGGATTAAACAGGTGCTATCAGCGCTTTGTGGTGATAGCTTAGCTGCGGAACGACCTGAAAGTGGAAAGGAAAGCAAGAGAAATCCTTGGGAACGCTGCAATTAAGGCCTTAACCTTCAGTAGGGTAGAATGTGGTACGATGGCGAGAAAGGGCGGTCAAAGAAGACAAAATACGCGAGAGAGCACGTCGTTTGAGAGAGCACGCTGATCTCTACAGCAATGCACGCTGATCTCACCACCTCTCGCGGTGGGTGGGATGCGTTGGAAAGGGAGTCGATGGTTGCGGGCCCGTAAGGACTAGCGCCCTAACCGCGCAGTTTTTGCGACGAAGCTGGAGTGATCCAGTTACGTACGGACCTTACAATTTCCCCCGTGGAATCCTTCCTAGTCCTAGTCAGGCTGATGACGGGGTTTGCTTTTGAGGGAAGCACTTTATGAAACCCTTCTCATATTCGAATTCTGAAGTAGAGACCCGTTAATGAAAATTTTTGAGAAATTTGCAAATTTGTTACGGAATGTCATATTTTCTGGTGATGGAGGAAGGTGCGGAAATAACGATAGGAAAAGAAGAAGAAGAGTAGAAGAAAGGAAAGAAAAGGGATAAGTTCTGTTGGTATCTATAGGGTCGTCTGGTTACGGTAAGAAGAATCGAACAGTGCAAATGATGAAATTAGTGCTTTATACGAAGCTAGTCATTTGATACTCTCTGAGTCTTATGCTTTGCGAAATTCCCCTCCCGGGGAACATTTTAACATGAAATCTCAAAGGTCCTGAGAAGAAATTCCAGCTGTAAACTGTTCCGATCCTGTGGCATTTCCTCTCGTCTTCAGTTCATTTAAAAGAGGAGGCTAACCGAAAATCTTGAGCTAATGTTGGCAAATCGACTGTGAACAAGGAAAATGAAAATCATCGAAGAAATCCGATAAACCCATTTTGTATCATCCTGGGTCTTCGGTTGAGGTTGGCGGACCTACTAAGCTGGTATCCGGAGTCGCGATCCCTCCCCGCGGCTTGCAGTGTTGGCCGGGGCACTGCCCTTCCTCTTCCTTCCGACCCTTGGCCCCCCCCCCCCCCCAGTTATTCTTTCTGTGTCATTTAATCGTGACTATTCTACTGTAAAAATGTACCTTCCTATCTCCTCATTGTGAATGTTACGGCAACAGTAGTTAAATAAATGAATAAATAAATAAATAGGTAAATAAAAGCTTTCCAGATCGAAACAAGAGATTTCTCAGTCATTGAACACTTGATGAAATTTGAAAAGCGAATGATCGTTCATTCAGTACGCAGTGTTCCCCAACCATAATTGCTTTATTGAGAACGCACTCAAGCTTTTTTAAGGCGTAATCTTTAGGCCTTGGTCCTACGCTCTTTTTCTTATTTCGAAGAATACGACAAATTGAGTACGCGCACAAAATTTTGAGAACGGGGGCGAGATTTTGAAGGGGCTTTGTCGACGAAAAAAAGTACAAATCATAAATTTCGTTGATACCTTGTATCCTGGTATGTTCCTGGTAATATTGTTTAGTTCATGGAAACCTTCGTATGAAACCATAGGACTAATTAAGGTTTTCTCAGGGATTAAAATAAAAAGACAACAAACAAAAATCCCAATAAGCATATTAATGTATCAAGCGTTCAGAGGCGATTAAATGAGCCTTGGTTCCCAAAGAGCAAAGGACGCATGTCACTGACCTCCAAAAAACTCTATCTCTCCATTATTTCTCTATGGTCTGTGGTTTATCCATGAATATTTTTGTATAGACGCGTCGAGAGAATAAAAGAAGGAATTACTAGAAAAGCATAAAGCGTAAAGGATAAAGCATTTGCCGTTGATCAATCCCTTTTTGGGATGCGGCACGCATTCTACTTCCATTTGTACATTCGTAGTGGCGTTTGAATGCGATGTGGCCTATACAATGACTTGCGGGGGCCAGCCGATGTACAAGTCAGTGTTTTTATCCTCCCAGACAAGTCTGGTACCAATTAACCGACCCCGGAGGGATGGAAGGCTTGGTTGGCCCGGGCGACTCACGACCCAGGATTTGATCCCGGACCGCTCGCGTGGTAAGCGTGCCACTTGCCACTACACCACTTCCGCCTAAATTACCAATACTGGATTCGAATATAAGTTAATCGTAAAATTCTGTCAGTAGGCTATGTGATACAAGTACAACTATATACAAGTTTGAGGGTAGCAGGTGGTGTAATGGCATGTGGCGCTGCTCACCACGCGCGCGGTCCAGGGATCAAATCCTGGGTAGTGAGTCGCCCGGGCCAACCAAGCCTTCCATCCCTCCGGGGTCGGTTAATTGGTACCAGACTTGTCTGGGAGGATAAAAACACTGACTTGTACATCGCGCCCGCATATTATGGGCCCTGGAGATGCGCTTACGCGCCTAGAAACGTCTCTCGAGAAATGTTTTTTTGGAGGAGTCCATTTCAATAAATGTACAAAGACGTCTTACGAAACAGTAAAGCTCAGAACTCTCCGGTCTTACTTAAGGGTCAGGGAATAGAACACCCCAACAGCTGATTACCAAAGCAAAAAGTTCGACCACGACAACAAGGCGATGATGATGAGAGAATGAAAAGTCATACTAGTAAGAAGGTTTTCGAGCTTTCAAGGTCGTGCTTGCGGTCAGTAAGGCCCATTTGTGATTTGCTAGGATGTGAACTGATTGTGGCAAAGGCTCAACGACTCACATAATTCCATAATAGTGGAGCGAAGCATCGCAGCTGTGACCAGGGACGTTGCCGTCCAACCGCGTGGTCGTCACTAGTCGGAAGGAAATTGCGAGATTTCCGTTGAGCGAGAACAGCTCAGCAACAGCACAGCACTCCTCACAACAACAACGACGATGTCTCAGCCAGCCAACGATGACCTGAGAGGAGCTCGTCCGTCGCCCCCGCTGCTGTTCGTCCGCCATCGTCCGCGTGCCTATATCTAATCGAGTTCTCATCCTCTTCTGCTTCGTCCCGTCTCATCTCGTCTTCTCTCATCCAAAGTTCTTGTTAGCTGAGATGAGTGGTCCGGCAGTCAATCATTTACCGCCCATCCTTCCCTTCAGAGAGCATCCGGGATGACCTTTCAATTGAATTTCTAGTGAATCACAGCAAAATGACCACGAGTTAGGTCTCGTTTCGGGCCAAATTAAACCCTAACGGGTCCCAAGCCGGGTTATCAACATCGCTACCATGTTCCACTGACATCTTCAGGACACTCAGTAAGCAGCTGACGTCTATCGGTGGGCAAGATCTGCGTGACTAAGAGCTCTTGACCGCCTTAGGCATGATTCGATACAAAGTGCAAAAACCTCTAACGAAATAAAGTCCGGGGAAATCTCAGCAAAGTAATCAGGCCGAGAAGCAGCACGTGATAGTTTGCGGAAGCCCCCAGCTGCTTTCGGAGAACGAACGACGGAAATGCCTCTCTGGGGTAACTGCTGCTACGAGACAGTCGTTTATTTATTTATTTATTTATTGTTTATTTATTATTTATTTATTGTATGCTATACGAAGTTATTTATATAAAATTTCCGAATTTTTGTCAGACCCTTCTCTTTATGAACAGATATTTAGCGTAACTCAAAGGCATGCCCCAGGATCTAATTGGTCAAGTTTTTTTTACAAAAATGGGAACGTATTGTTGCGAATTGGGCCGGCAGTAAAAAAACCAAAAAAAATCCATCAAAACGCTTGGATTGCTCACTTTCGTAAGCGGCTGTTCTGAGACAATGAGAGACTGCGCGCAAAGAGGAGAGTATGAGGCGAGAGAGCGCAACAGATGAGAGGATTCCAGACCAGCCTGCTGAAAGAAGAAAAATTGCAGCCTGCTGCAGCCTACTGTACAGCCTTAGACGAATTTGTCGGTGTGTTTCAGCATCACGAAAATGCCATCTGTGATTGCCTTGATAGCTTTATCCTTACAGCGGGAACGTCAACGACTTTTGCTGGGTTGTGCTAGAGTGCATGACTTGTAATGGAGAGCAAGTGGTTTCATGGCACATCCGAATGGATGTAGCTATATTATTTTGCTATATTTGTGTTTCTCGATGGGGAGCAGTAAATACGGAGCAGATGAAAAGCAGTCGACCCGGGAGGTTGCACGCGCGTAACAAGAGAAGATGTTGATTAGTTGAACGTCAAACAGAAAATGTAAAAAAGCAGGACCAAACAAGAATGTAAAATGAATTTGCAAAAGGCTGTTCATTCGATTCAAAGTAGGTCACTGTTTTTAGACCTCATTCAGGGTTTGAGGTTCAACCGTGTGGCCATAGCGTTGGAAAAACTCGGGGTTCGAAGGATCTCCCTTTTGGAATGTAATCATGAGACCTTTCGGCTCTTCCATTATCCCGAAAATTTCTTTTGCCACTCCTAACCATCATGGCTACCCCGTCAAATTGACCCCTCTCCTATTAAAAGCAACCCCCGATCGAATTTGTGGGGTCACTGCGGTCGATGATGGTCTTGGATGTGAGCTTGGCTAGAAATAGAAGCATAGAAAACCGTCGATGATAACCAAAACAAAAAATACCCTTGAAAAATGAAGGGCGGGTCCGGACGAGTTGTACGAATTTTCCTGCTCCACGGCTCAACTCACCCGCGCGTATTTGAATTGCCGCTACGCCGCTATCCACGTTGAGTGTCGCAGGATTGTGCGCGATAACTCGTCAATGATAGTTAGTTCGCTAATTGCTGCTCAGAGGCCCTAGGCCACGTGTTGTGACGAGAACGGATCATCTGCGATACTCGTGGCTACTCAACTTCTCCAGCCTAGTATTATCATGGATCAGCGCATTCACTACGCACAAATAAATAAATAAATAAATAAATACTCTATCCCACCCACAGAACAGGTTATTCCACACTACTTGCTGGGGTTGTTGCTTTAAATATGTGCACTTTTACACACATAACGCAAAGTGGACAGGTATCTTCTGCCCCTGTATATTGCGATAGCGCCCAGCATTTTACTAAATAGTGAAACTAGCGCTTACGACTCTCATTACGTTTCCATAATGAGAGTAGATTTGCGATATGAAGTTGCAAGGTGTCGCGTCGACGTTGGGAATTCCCACCTATGGCGCCTTATCATAACCAAAATGTGCTGTTTTAATGATGTATGAAAGTAAACACTCTACAACGATGTGTTGTCAAATAACGGAATTAACACACAGGAAATTGAGTTGCCAACGCGAGGGATTGTGGCAGAGGGTGCAATCAGCCGCGCTAATCTGTGTTGTAACGAAACTTTGGACGATCGTCAAGGCACGTAATGCTTCGTTTAATCGCCTAGAAGAAACATAAATTGATCAATTATGTTGACCGAAAGAGTAGGAAAACGAGAAGAGAAATAGGAGAGACGAGTACGAGTAAGTACGCTGTAGTTCATTGTTTGACAAAAAGCGGCATGACTCATTGCGATCAGGATAAAGAACAATTTGTTCTAACTTGTTCCCATTGGAGAGCTGATAATCTATGGTAATTTTACCAGTATGCTGGGTTTTGAACAAAACTTTCGCCCCAGGTGGGACTAAAACCCGCACCTCTCGCTTTCCGCAAGGGGCAGTCCGGAGGCACCAGTTTTATATACATCAAGACTTTCATGTATAAGTTAATTAACACACGAGAAAAGTATTTTTAATCGAAATGAGGTGGGGTAAATGGTTCCGCGGTAGCCAAGAGTTCGAATCCCGACCGAGACGAAAGTTTTACCCACAATACAGCATTCTTGTGAGAACAGTTCTTCATCCCCTCTCTAAGGATTCGCCACGCACTCGATTTTCCCTCGGAATCCTGGTACAGTATTCCTTTAGCGTTAGTTCGAGTCGCAATTTGTGGAAGGATTCACGCGTCATTGACCTCTTATAACCGGAAAGCAATATACGGGTGCTAAGAAGCATCAATAGAGTTATACGCCAAATCGAACGTGATTCAATCTACTGTTCTAAATCCGGCTAAGCATTGGTGAAGGCCAGTATTGTGCAAACAGCGCAACTTTGATGGTTGATCTCGCAGTCAAAATTGTAGGATCTGGTCTCTTATGGGTTACCGTTCTTTGTTCTCTTCGAGATTACAGTAAATATGCCGTAAGAAGTTTTGACTGTACTGCGAGAAGCAAGATAGAAAAACATAACAAGGACGATTTAGACGCCTTAACTGATGAGTCCGCCCTTTCCTAGTGCGCTATTACGCTTCATAACTCCGTCAGAGAATCGGTAGCAGTTTTGGAAGGGAGTTTGAGATAAGCGTGTTGGACGCATCTAGGTGTACACATCTTCCTTGAAATGACCCTGGCGACTAGGTGATTATTCCTGCCAGCAATCGGGTCCAGAAGGGTGGTTATGCAGAGACGCCGGCCAATTCTCAGTTGAATGAGCTGTTGGTTATGTTTTAGGCGGCCTATTTTGCCGCCGCATTCTCGCTTTTGCACTGAACACCTTGTACAGGCTTACCCTTGTGTGACTGTGTTGTTAGCTATTTTTAAGCGAACAGAGATTTGAGGAAAACCGGAGTCACGGAAATAGTAGCACTTATCAGCGAGTTAATGGCCTTCATGAAACCTACTTCGTCAGACTTTCATACAGTAAATACAAAGACCAGTGCGCGATTTCGATAGTGAGATATTAACTTCCATTAGCTCCCTGGAGTGATTTGACACTCGACTCGTTTCGCTAGGAATAAAGGCCAGTTTTCCATAACAAAGGAACAACCGTTGTTAGATAGCGCAGTGGCTAAATAAGCTGTGTTACGCCCACGGTTAATCGTCCATTCGCACTATCCAATGAGGGAGCAAATTTGTGTCATTGGACAGGGACATTTGGCGGGTTCATGCGAGATTAGGAATCTTCCGCTGGAAAAGCTCCGCCTCCATTACCACAGAAAAACGATACCCCTTAGGCCCCTAGCCTCATGAGCATAGCAAAAAGAACGGAACATAAGCGTTAGTTTCGATAATACTAATCCTACACACAAGACAAAATGATCACTCTTTCCGTGGAAGATTCCTTTAAGGTATCGTTTTCTGTGGTAATGAGGGCGGAGCTTTTTCCGTGGAAGATTCCTTTAACTATTGCGGACAACGCTAGAGGGTTAAAAAAAGGGGTTTGTATTTTAAGCGGTTTTTACGAGGAGTCTAAGTTTCACAAAAGTAGAGCAAACTGGACAAAATCGATGGATTTTAGGCTTCATTCGCATCAATTTCTCCCTCTAACCCTCTCCGTCTACCCTCCGTCGTCCCGCTCCACTGCCATTTGGAGGAGGAAGTGGGCGGAGTTGGGCTGTGGCGACTGGTCTCACTGTCATTGTCAGAATCAAATCAGAATCTAATACAAAACAGAAATGATGGTGAGCGTGGTGATGAAGGTGATTTGGCTTACTCTCATAGGACTGAGTGGGGGGGAGTCGCAGAACTTTTAGAAATGTGCGAGCACGGAAGGTTGACTGGTCCCTTAGGCGCTGCCGATATCAAAAATTGTACGGAAAAGTCAGAAGTTTCTGACTCGACCCCAGCCTTTCAGTCGAATGTCACTACATGTAATTTATTTATTCATTTATTTATTTATTCCAAACGGAACGAAACACATCAAGATCAGCTATCAGGCATTTGCGACCATTTTTTTTCTAGGCTAGACGAAAAGATTGAACAAATATTTGTATCGACGGACATGAGTATTCAGCTTTGTTTTCGCCTTTAATTATGTTGTCAATTACAGCTATTCATTCACGAAGAAGCTAACCAATACCGCTAAATCATGTGAATGGTGAGAAACGAAAAAGTGATTCATTCAAAAATCAGACTCATTCTCGTGGCAAATAAATGTGTTTTCGAATGAGGAATTTCGTCAGAAGGTATAGATGCTAGATAAAGATGTACAGCCTTCCGTAGAGGATCAACTGTGAACGCATTCAGAGGAGCTAATTCCATGCAACTGGCGACTGGTGCACTGAAATGGTCCCAAAACGGATTGAAGAGTGAATGTAAATAGCTTGCCACCAGGGTCAACCCTGCGTTGCGCAAATTCCAAAATTTTTACGACCCCCTTCCTTTTCGGGGGGTATCGGTACGACCCCCATATTAACTATCATGTCTTGTCTTTCACATAATTTAATGCTCATCAATGCTCATCAATGATGGCAGTCACCAACATGGAGAAGTGGTGGACCGTGGTCAATCCGCGCGCTTTGTCTCGCTCAGAGGAGGGAATCGAGGCAAATGAAGTTTTATTCATTAAATAGAAGGAATTTCCAAATTTTTGCGTAAACCAATACATCATTTTAATCGTAAAGATTTCTACTTTCAGAAACCCACCAGGATTTTTTCGATCTCTCAACTTTCCTTACCTTATAATCTGAAAAACTAAACCTTGTAGCAATTACATTGCAATCCAAACCCCTCCATTCAGAAGGTTATATTTTCTTTCAGAAGCGGTCTCATGGAAACCGGACACCAAAATTTTAAAAATCAAATAGTTTTCTTCCTAAAAAGTATTTGAAATGTTGTGGATGTTCAATATTTCAAAAAATCGTCCCGTTGTTCCGTTTTTTGTGCACACGCGAGTTTTCGACATTCAAACATTCATAACTTTCTTCATATCAACTTTTTGCAGATGTCTAAGGCTAATTAGAAACTAGAAGATTAGAGCTTTCGAATAAGTGCTAAAACTTTTTGAAATAATCACTCGCTCAAAAAATAGTCCCGTTGTTCCGTTTTTCCACCTTGATTTTTTTCAAGCCATTTTCCTGGACCGCGACTATGCAGTCTTCAAAGGCCCATAACTTCCTTCAAAATTAATGTGATGAGAAGCGGTAAAGATTGTTGGAATCCACTCGAAGAGTACTTCATAACAACTGTGAAATTTTCCTGAAATTCTTTCTTCTGCCTCAATTTTCCTACGGCGTCTCTAGAACTCAATTCAGCAAATTCGCTACACTTTGTTTCGCTTAGATTTTATTTGAAAGCATCGAAACTCTCTTCAGAAAGTTTGTCTGCTTACGGCCGCTGACAGAGGAGGCGTTTTTATGGGAAAACGCCTCGGGTATACGCCGTGCACCTATCTGTGGGCAGAGTTCGCACTCGCATTTTGAAGTCTTCTGTTTTCCTGAAGAAGGTGTTAGTATCCTGATTGAGTTGCATTGTGCTGTTATATGGCACTCTTGTTTCACTTTCCCATGAACTGCTCTACACTTTGTTCTCCTCGGGATTTCAGGAATGTTTCATCATCGAAGACAGACCATGTTTTTGCACTACACTGTAACAAAGTTTTTGGCTATTGTCTATTGTACTCTTGATCTATGCCGCGGAGCAAAAGCGCAGTCCGGATAGCGTCGCTTAAGGATAATAAGCTGATGGTGAGACTTATAGTGCTCTGCATGCTTTAATGCTCCCATGGAGCTCATGTCTGTGTGACTCTCCGACAGCGTGCAGAGCTCCTGGAGAACATTAGAGGCTGAAAGTGCACTCCCGGACACTGCACTTTTCAAGCCGTCTTGCAGCCCGTCTGTGGATACGACCCCCTCCCTTTTCGGTCGGCTGAATACGACCCCCTCGTTGTTCTTTGCGCAACGCAGGGTTGACCCTGCTTTCTGGTGGTATGCAACTAAGTAGTTTTTTATTGTTCCGCTCTCGGCATTTAAAATTTTTGGTGTTTGTGTTTTCCAAAGCGTTCGAATCATAAGTGAGATTCAAGAAAATACACTATGAGCACATGTGAAGAATCCACTCTAGCGTGCGCTTCTCTTAGGGACAGCGTAGTCGCGTGTAGGATGTACGTTTGTCGATCCCCCGAAATACATCTGCTTCGCTTTCAATACATGTTTGGTGAAATATTATAGAAAGTTTCACACTCCAGTAACTAGGACCTTCGCTTGCGTTATGCTCTTCTCGTTGTTTCGGATCTCTTTTAATTAGGGCAGGCTTCAATTGATACCACTGTACTTAACAACAAAACGATATGTACACAGCGACGTGGCGATCCTCTCTACACCGGAAGAGCTCCAGTTGTTTAGCATTTCGAACAGACTCTCATAATTCCCTTTTTAATAAGTGATTATTAAAATTAAATTGAATAGATATAGGCAACAGAATTTTGTGTAAACAGTACTTTGAACAGACCTCAAAGCCAATAATATGACGTTGGAAGCGGGCTTTCACATCGTCGTTCACTTATTCTTCTGTTATGCTCTCACCTATCAATCTAGTCGCTTTAGTGAGTTCTTTTCTTTGCTTTGCTCATTTATCGGCCGATCACAGTGGAGAGCAATATGCGATAACCACCGAATAATTAACAACGATTTACTTAGCTTAAATTACTCTCAAACAAATTTCTGTGTGGGGTCATCAACTAGATCAGTTCGGTTTGTAAGACAAACATGTTTCGCACCGATTTGTGTGGACCAAATGAGATAAGCTAGAGGGAACCACGAGCTATTTGGCCCCCACGACAATCGACTGCTGAAGTCGCGGCACATGGGCGGGTACCGGGAGACGGTCAATTCAATCGTCGGCTAATGAGGTCACGCCGCTCACGCGGCGAGAATCGTCGCGCGCGGCAGTTGGTGCGGCGATTTCTGTGTGGACCTTTTCTTAGCCATCCATATCCATAAGTTGGCTAGGTGACTGATAAGTCCAGAGTGCTGGAGCAGACAGGTGTGTGTGCAGTGTGTTAACCAGGCAGCTCGCTTTACAATCCTCTTGGCGTCTTGAGCGCCAACCGCGACCCTCCCTCTTCCATATCACTCAGCACCACCTTAGCCTGCTAGTAATCCCACTCTCTCCCATCGCATACCCTCTCCCAACGTCTGGCGTTGCTTTCTCGCGGTGCATTGCTCCTTCGAATAGCTTAGCCCGCGTTCCCATAAGAATGTCTCTACTCCATTTTTCGTCCATGAAAATCGAAAAAAAAGTTAATTTTATAAAAAAGGAAGGTCTGTCATTCAATAATTATAAAAAAGTACCGAAGTGGCCGCTGTCAGTTCTGATATAGATAATTACTTTGGACATTACATTACACTACATGGTGCGGCAAAGCTAAAGTCATCTGTTTGACGAGAAAATTTTCCCTTTAAGCAGCTAAAAACTCCTAAATCACCTTCAACTTTTTTGCTCAGCTCTTGGGAACATTTGTAATTGGAAAATACCTGCAAGAATTCCGTTCGCTGAAAGTTTGATGATTTGGAGCAGTATCAGTGCTTTGGGCAACCCCTCCCATTGATTTTTATCGATAAAGTCATGGAAATCATATCAGATATATCATGAAAAGGTCTTTAACATGTTGACGACAGGCTGACGCGCATGCGCGTCAGAAATAATTCATTTTATTGTGCTTGCGCTCCTTCTTCTCGAGTTTTTTGTATTCATTCTATAGATAATACATTAGCATAACTATAAACCACATGGCAGCCAGAGTGGTCAAATATCCCTTGATTTAGCAAAGATTTTCTGAACGCACAAAACTTTCATTTCAATTCTTTCCTAGTATTCCTTTCACTGTCGTAAACATTCATATGAAAGATTGTAGAAGCAGTTAATACAAAACTCTGTGAGTTTCAAGATATTTGTATTTGATGGAAGAACTTGGTATAAATGCTTTTAACTTCATTCGCAGCGAAAGTGATGTTTTTTGCTTCTTCGTGGTCATTATGCGTTCTTCTAAACAAAAATCTACTGCTATTTATATAGTTAACCTTTATGCTTTCATCCTTGCCGAAATAATTCTATGAGATTCAAGTTGTTGTGCATTTTAAACAAAAAATAAGCGGAAGTAAGGTGAGGACGGCGCGCTCGCAAAATCGCTCCTGTCCCACGAGGTGCAAAGCACGCGATGTCGTCAACGTGTCAAGAAACCTCTGGTGGTCTGGAAGCCGTGCAACAACAAGGTGCCTCTCTTTGTATATGAACAGAAAACCAAACCAGGATTATTTTTGTGGCGCACGTAATTTTTCGCTGCCCTACCTACACATAGGCACAAGGCATACTTAGCTTCCTGTAATCAGCAAAATAATGCCCAATTAACTTCACTAACCAAGAAACCTAATCCGGATGGGTGGAAGGGGAGCATCATTAATGGAAGGCGCACGTGGTAGCAATCGCACCAACTGCAGCCCTAATATAAGAACAATTAGGTTGACAGCGCTAAGTCATCTAAGACAAACCAATGTTTATCAAATCTGCGGAGTGGGACCGCTACTTTCACTAAAAAAATTACGATGCTGGAGCTTATCAATCAGCTGTGCCAAAAGAAGAATTCGATGTAGGAAATGTTGGGATTCTGTTCGTCCATTCCTTTTGATTTGCTTCAAGCATTCTTTAAATGCCCGAATTACGGAACTTACTTGTCCTGTAAAAGGATTCCAGAGCTTTTTCCTTTTCTCCTCCCTACCCTTAATTCACCGTAAGCGCAAGATATGCTGTCCTCACTAGGCGTCACCAAGTGATCCTGTCCAAAGCACCCTCTGCCCTGACTCAGTGAGTTCCTTCTTCATGAAGTGATTGTCCTGGTGCCTTCGAAGCAGGGTCAACCCTATGTTGCTACAAGTAGCAACGGGGGGGGTCGTACTTGGATGGACCCGGAGGGGGGGGGTCGTACTCTCTCGGTGGCCGGCAGTGGGATTTGTGGTAATCTCCCTACTGATCATAACCATGTTTCAGGAAGAGCATGAGAAAGGAAGACTTGCAGAAACAGCAGCTGCAAGACATGTAGCATCGTTCAAAAAAGTGCTCCCACCATGACATGGGTCCACCCACGAAACCACATTTGAAACTAAAGTGTAGCTGGAGTATTGCCTAAGACAACATGGACAATAGTCACCACATTACGTTTACGCAAGATAATTGATGCTAGAGCATCTGTAAGCCGCTTCCTTCTGAATGAGCTTTCAAATGAATCAGCGAATCAGAAGCGCGACCGAGGCGTGGCGCACACCAAGGCAGGGGATATCAGTGCAAGCGCATGCACAAAGCATTCTAACACATCCTATGGTCAACACGATATTGTTTTCCCTGGAGGTTGCGGCCAGTGAAACCTAAAAAAACCCGCTTTTTTAAGAGAATGGCTTGGAGAATGCCCCTCCAAAAAAGTAGCAACGGGACTAATTTTTGAACTACTGACTTTTCAGAACGTTTGGGTGCTTTTTAGAAAGCTTGAATCCTGTAGTTTCTCATACCGTGTTCAGCTTCCCAAATGAATGACTTTGAAGGAAGTTATGATCGTTTGAAGGTCAAAAAGTCGCTTTGCACAGAAAAAAGTAACAACGTGCTAAATTTTTACTAAATTAGCTTGCGAATGAATTTTTAGACATGATTGGAGAGAGAATGATTTGAGTTTCCATAACGGACGGCGTGCGCCACATGGTGGCGCACGATTATTTCTTTTGTTTTTGGAATGTTTCTAGCAATCTTAATATACCCATATATACTCTCAGCAATGTGGAATAACATATCTTCCCAGGACCTGGACGGCTGGATTTTTGACAAACCTACAATAAATTTTACATACATTTTGTCTTAATTTACATAAGTTTACTATTTGATGGGTGGCTTACCCATGGTTCGCACGTCCCGAGACCCCTTCCCCTAAATATAGCCACATCCTTGCTCGGGGTTGTTTTCGCATTTTTCGATAATGTCACCTACAGCTTCCATTCATTCTTTGCACCCTAGTTTTAGAGCGGAAAGGCGGGTTACGAACTTGTCGTCAACGGAAATCTCTTCTTTTGGATGATGAGACACGGACACCTACTTTAGCCCCGTCTCAACCCTGCTGTTCGCCCGAAGAACCTGAAATTTTACAAGGAAAAATTCCTCTACTTCTCAATTTCCCCTTTCGACACCTGTTCCCATTCAACAAACGCGCCCCATTGCAGTCACCGAGGGCGCGATCCACCACATTCAAAACCTGTCAATCCTTTAGCCCTCAGCCATGAGGTCCGCGTCACAAATGACTTTATGTCCAAATTCCATGCGTACGCTGTTTTTCGGAACGGTAACTCGTCTTTTATGAAATTTGAACCGAAATTCAGCATTCTTGTCTAAAAAAGTTCTGTATTTATACGATTATTATTGTTTAAGTAATCTTATCACCACTTTGAGCTACACACAGGGGGGTCGTACCAAATCGCCCATGAAGGGGGGGGGTCGTAAAAAATCCAAAAAGTAGCAACGATAGGACCGACCCTGCTTCGAAGTCCATCGCTTTCCTTATCGGGTGATCCTGTGGCCTTCTCAGCACATGCCCATACCATCGCAGACGCTGTTCCCGTACCTTCAGCTGGACAGGGGCAGTCTGCATGACCGCTCTGACATCCTCGTTTCTGACCCTGTCCAGTCGCGTCCAGCCGCAGGCCCATCTCAGCATCCTCATCTCAGCGGAGTGAAGCTGCCTTTCGTGATTCTTGTTCAGGGGCCAGCACTCGCTGCCGTAGAGCATCGCAGGCCTTACCACTGTCGGTACACCTTCCCTTTGAGCGTTCTGGAGCACCTTCGATCGCAGAGGATTCCAGTGGACTCCCTCCATTTCATCCATGCAGCGCTGATGCGGGCCTTCGCAGTCCCCCTCCAGGTACCAGAAGGCCTCCAGTCTTTCAATGTCCCCAATGTCGGTTCTGTACCTTCCTCAAAAATCAGGCATTTGGTCGTCTTGATGTTGAGCCGTAGTCCATCTTCTGCTAGCACTTTCTGCCACTGCACTTTGCCCTGCTATTCTTTTCTCCTATCCGATGAGAGCCTTAATGGTCTGGGTTGAGGGTGTGCCTCGGAGGCCGATCCATGACTCTCTTCATCAGGACATTTAGTGTTAGGAGGAAGGGAAACTTGGTCTGAGCTGATTCCTTGTGTACTCCAACCGTAATGTCCACCTCCTTTCGTTAGGTCCTTGTGGAGTGCGTGCTGCCGCCCTAGCCCCATTATGCATGTCCTTCTCTAACAAGGGAAGGATGGCAGATCGAAGTGGCAGTTCGAAATGAGATCCTGAGGCGTCTTCAGAAGCTAATTCCAATCTCTCTTCTAAATCTGCTGCACGTGACACTGTTCGTAGAACGGTTTTCTCTACCGCAAGTGGTGTCATAGTCTAACGGTTGAAGAGGTGAATTTGCAGGAAGAACGCGAGGAGATGAGTCCGCTTTCTCGGTTTTCTGCTGTTTCATAACACGTTACAACTGGCTAGGTGGTTTTCCGATGAACTTTTCCCTTCAATGCCAGGGTGACGATGGGTACGAACGGGTACGATGGCCCTTCTAGCAGCTGGTACTTTCGACATCATCCACGAGTACAACCTTTGTGGGCAAGAAGATTGTGATCATTGGAACACAATGTCTAAGGAAAATAGAAGGCCTCCGTTATGAGAATAACCTTCATAACCCATTACCCTTTTACCTGTATCGCCACATCCCTTTTCCTAACATTGACCACTGCCCAAGGCTACCGCGTTCCAATACTTTTGAAGTGAAGGAGATTAGTCCAGTTTCGCTAGCAGTGTTTTTGCAGAGGTATTCAGAGCTCCTAAACACGAACGTAGCAGTACATTGACACGGAAACGCCCACTGCGTGCGTTATGGGGCTAGATCTTGAGTCCTCTGTAGGGACACTCACACACGCAGTGATTGCTCTAGAGAGGGAGAAAAAGGAGTTTTCATGCAAAATGGCTATTACGATCTCCTAAACATGCCTTTCTATCCCTGTTGACAGCTTTGCAGCAAATTTAAAGGTTAAACTTCTTTGGTGTATAGAAGAGAGAAGCGCTCAGAAAGCTCCACGACTGAGTTACCTGAAGATATCCAATTTTTTGCGAAGAGCAGTTTTCGACAAGATGAGGTTTCCTAAACATGCACAAGTGACACGCGAAGCGAACGTGGTGGACATACTTTCGAAAAAGTGCAAAAGGCCCTAGTATCAAGGACCCGAACCCTTGCCTTGCCGAAACGAGACCGGCAGTACCCACTAGGCCACCGCTCCACGTTGAAGCGTGCAGCGCGCTTGCGTGCTGCGTATCATATTTGCGCTGAGCTTGACTCTGCTCCGTATCACAACAAGCTCTGTAAGTTTGTACTGTGAATGGTTCAGCATTTATGGAATGCAGATTTGAGATGTGCGTTCAAAAAGCTCTCATGTGGTCATCTCATTTCAAATGGCAGCTATGACCGACTATCCTTCTCTTGTAAAGTGACAGTGTCACGGTGCGTTCTTTTCTCTAGGCGCCCTTCCAGAGCACCAAGCGAAGCTAGGTAGTAGGGTGGGTGCTTTTCTCGCCACTTCTAACATCACTTGTCTAGCGATTTAATTTGCATTCATTGTTGACCATTCACTCTTGAATTCAAACTGTCCCTCAGAGATCGTGACCAGCTCACATCGCGAATTGCTCGTAAAGCTTCACTGTAAAGCAGTCGATTGAGCCCGCGGTAGTTTCAGCAGTCCGTCGTGTCACCCTTCCGTTCCAAGATGGGGACTATAGTACTTGTTCTCCGGGCATCCGACATCTTTCTTTCCACAGTCACCTCATTCAAGGAGCGGACGAGCCACCTCACATCGCGTTTTTCAATTGCCTTCAATGCGTCTATAGGCACTCCATCGAGGCCGACCGTCTCTCCAAATTGTTCTTCCCTGTTGCCCTCATCCTCGGTCCTGAGTGCGACAAAACCAACCGTCGCCTTTACTAGTGCGTTGTCTCTATGGGGGGAGGGAGCTCCTTGTTCAGGAGTTCCTTGAAGTACACTTCCCATCTATT
>MU870252.1:0-13437 GCA_036418205.1 Ostertagia ostertagi | reverse complement strand
GTAGTGTTCGATAGCCCAAAGCATTGCTATCGAACACTACGGATAAGATAATAAGTGAACGACTCATTTCGAGCGTACTTTTGATAAGGACCGGTGGATGTCCTACATTCCACACTACCTGCCCACATCCCATCCACTTTTCTGCACAGGTGATCCACCCTGCACCCTTAGCCCTTTGCGGAGGTGTCCTTTCTCCTGGTCCAGGACCGTTCCCTTGGGTCATGGCAGGCGGAAATGTGAAAACGTTTCAGGGTTTCTCACCCATTACACCAATATTTATCAGAAGTCTACTTTAAATGAGTCGATTACGTGTCGTGAGCCCTCTAATCCTTATCTTGAGTATTGGAGAAAAAATGGAGTGCCCCCCCCCCCGAACTGGAGTTTCACCTTGAATGTACAATGAAGTCGCCCAATTTGGCTGTAAAGCACACAAACCTTTTTTGAGGAAAGCTGCGCGGTTATGAAGGAATTGGCACCTATTCATGGCTCACTTAATTAAACACAGTTCTCTTTTCATTATCATGTTAAGGTTGTGGTATTGCTGCCAGTATGTTCGCCCGCCAATTTCCCGGTCACTGTTCCATTTTTGAGTGGGTCATTACCATTGAGCAAGAAAATTGGAGTGAGCTGCTATTGTATAAATCGATTGCTGTTCAGGGCTGCACGGAAGGTGTTCAATTTTGAACAGTGAACTGAGGAGTTCAAAAGTGAGCACTGCTCTTTACTTCTATCAGAATGAGTTTCGCAGCAAAGTTGCACGTGGTATCAAAGCGCTGAATATCACCCGCGACTGGAAGCCAACAATGATGACAGGACTGGTGAGTGATTTCAGCTTTATCTTTGGTAACATTATTGGCACACAAATAATTGATACGCACTATGCTTCATAAATATAACGACATCCCAAATTTCGCCGTGTCGAGCTGTGTTTTCATGGCCTTGACACGTAATTTCGGTAGAACTTCTTACTGTAACCCCGGATAAGATGGACAGATCGAACATTATTGAAAACACTTCATCGCATCTAAGTATTGCGTATTTACAGCTCAAAATCCATGGATTTGTGTGCGGCGGCGGCGCTCGCAAAATCGCTCTTGGTCCCACGCGGTGCAAAAACCAAAACGCGCGATGTCGTCAACGTGTTGGGCAACCATCCGGGCAACTTTGAGACCTAAAGCAAAATGAAAATCGTGTCGAGTACGTGGTCGCAGAAGTACGACCCCCCCCCCGAAATCGAGATCCTGGCACGACCCCCAAAACAGAGCAAATTAATTCAATTAATTAATCAAAAAAATCCTGCAAAATAATGTTATGGACGCCTCATCTTGTCATCTATGCACTGTCTTTCATCGCTGCACACTTTTGTGTATTTACTGAAATATCGACTCGAGGAAAGAGGCATTAACTTTGTGTGACCTCAAAGTCAGGTTCGTTCAGAAATGCACAGAAATCCTGAAGGCACGGGGTTGCGATTTAATCTTGATTCCTGCTTGAGTATATCAAAACAGCCGAGTGTATCAAAGGCCGATTCAACGGCAGCTGCGGCGCGATTGTCACTGGGTCAGATTTGCTGAAATCCCGAAAAAAACCGTCGAAATCTACACCCTCGATGAAAAGGTTGCATTCCTCCATTTCATAACCTTTGAAGCAGTTTGAGGTAGGGTTAGATAGAGCTGGATTTCGCGTTTCCAAGAAGTATTGAAATTGCTCTGAAAGCCTTCCATGCAGAAAGATAGGGTCTCTCAAATTTCGTCGAGTAAACGTCGAGGACGCTGAAATTTTCATGCGAGTTTTTGCCACTTCAAAAGCAATATCTCTCTAATTCGTAAGATCCTGAAAAAGGGAAGATAGTTTTGGAAAGCGGAAGGTTTGCGCTTTCTGATGGTCTTCTTAGCTTTCTTCTACATTTCCTAGTTGAGAAGATATCTGCGTCGAGTATGTATCGAGGACGGATCCGGCCACCTGAAAATCCGCTCCCTTCTTCACCATTGCAATTGTTGGCAACGCTTGAAATGGGTCTAGAAAACATCCTCCCAACATAAGCAATAGGAAAAGGGGCAATCGTCATCATCGAATTTTGTCTGAGTATAGGCCATGCATCCGACCTCACTCGAAGTTGCAGAATCGATTCGAAGGTGTCATAATGATCATGACCAGTTGACAGAAGCTGCATTGTAGTAAACGCATTTCGTACCTCCTACAACGGGGTCTTGCGACAGGGTCCCTAACAACAGTGTCATTCTCAGCGAGGTATTAAGGGAGAAGGAGCGAGCGATAGGCAGAGGAGGTGCCTTTGCAGCGCGTGCGCACATGTGGCAGTCTTCTTTGCGGGGATGCACTTTCATTCTTTGTACTGCCTTCAAATACGCCCTTCTCATGAAGGTGGAGGAATGGAGCGACTGAACCTGCAAAGAAAATTTAATATCATGTTTTTTCAGATATTTTCATTTTCTGCTGCGCTATACCCTCTTACCTATCTGCACCACGATACCACTGCTGTTACTGACCCCCAAGAGTACGACCCCCCATGACCCAGCCCGACAGGTACGACCCCCCTGTCGAGGATTTCCTCGACCGATATTCACCCTGACCTGAAGTCAAATTGGGCGCCACTCTACACATCTTAGAGGGTGTCTCGTAACGGAATAGATATACGTTTGCAGAGCAAAAAAGTGTCTCCCATATTCGCTTGCGTTCTCTGAGGATTGAAATTGGAAATTTCCGAATGCAAGGCTAGGTCCACTATTGGTAAGACATATGCGCTCACTTGCTAGGGGAACACCGGCTAGCTAATTGTTCGGCCATGTTTCCGAAGTTGAACCAAATTTCATATTTGACCAGAAGGTGGTCCTTAGTGTTACTTTCATCTGGCGAAAACAGTTTGAAACGTAAAACACCTGGCATGTACGCCTAACATATGCCGTTGACAAAAGGTGCAAAATGGCAGGCATTGCTCACGAACTCTTTATATGAACGACGATACGTTACCATTGACCAAGCAACGCAGAAACGACCCTCTCAACTTTTAGGAAGAGCAAAAACACAAACTCCTCTTGTTTTCAATTAATTACACAACCTCAAGTTCAGATTCCGGCTTACTGGCAACAGCGGTGATGTTTCAACAACATGCCTTCCGCCCCGTAGTTCCTATGCTGTTGTTTCTAGGGTTGTCCCATAAGTCCTGTCTGAATTTCGGCACTTTTGATTTTTAAATTTTTGTTTATTTAAAAGAACAGTCAATCAGCAATATAATCACCATCATGATCAATGACATGCATCCATTTATTGGGCAGTGACTGGATTCCCTTCTCCCAGAAAGAGCGCGGCTGACGGTCGAAGAAATTGGAGAGCTCGCTTTTGAGGTGACCGTGATCCTTGAATTTTTTGTCGCGTAGGTAATGCTTCAGGGCGCGGAAGAGGTGATAGTCTGATGGGGCAAGGTCAGGGCTATAGGGTGGATGTGGTACCGTAGTCCAGCCTAGCTCTTCCAGAATGTGGCGAGTCGACTTTGCGGTGTGAGGTCGGGCGTTGTCATGGAGAAGGCAGACATTGAGGCGTTTCGGACGCTTTTCTCGCACCGCTGCTGCCAGCTTCCGGAGTTGTTCTACGTAGACTTCGGCAGTGACTGTCTCATCGTAGTCGAGCACTTCCCAAAACAGCATGCCCTGCCAATCCCAGAAAACGGATAGCATGATCTTGCGAGCATGCAATTCGGGTTTCGGTTGAGGTGGTGGCTCTTGGCCGCGAGGCAGCCAGTAGGCGTTCCGCGTATTGTTCTCATAATGGACCCAGGACTCATCTCCAGTGATGATTGACTTGAGAAAGTCCTGCCTGTTCGGCCTCAGCAGAAGACTTTCGCAGATGCTCACACGTGCTGCTCTGTCGTGGTCGGTCAGTGCATGTGGCACCCAACGTGACCTCACTTTGCGGTAGCCCATTCCATGCAGGTGGCGAACGATGGTGCTACGGCCGCACCTAAGTGTCTGCTCCAAATCCCTGGTGGTAGATGTCGGGTGAAGTTCCAACTCACGGCGCAGGACCTCTTCATCCAAAGTGACTGAACGACCAAAGCGAGGTTCATCTTCACAGCTCGTATCACCCTCGCAGAATCGTTTGAACCACCGACTCACCGTCCGATCGGTAGTAGTTCCTGGACCAAATGCAGCGTTGATCTTTTCCGCTGTCGTCTTTGCACTAGTCCCCAGTTTATGCTCGTAAAGCATAATCGAGCGTAACTGACGCTGATCCATTTTGACACTTAGCTAATTGCTCAGTAGCGCAAGAACCCTTCTGTACCCTACAAGTTGATGTTGCGAAACCACTCTAACGCATGCCAACATATTTCGCAATGAAGATGCCCCTAACAGGAAAAATTTAGATTCGAACAAAATTCAGACAGGACTTATGGGACAACCAAGAGCGCTTCGTTGTGAGAGCATATGCGACCATGTGGTATATGCTCCACAAAGAAGCGGTCTATGTGGTCACAGCATCCGAAGTGAAGCTCTAAAGTTTCAACCAGTTTGGTCAGGGAAATTAAGGGTTTCCTTGCATTTGTTAAACGCAGGTTGAACAGCCGGATTTTCCGTCATGCTATCGGTTACAATCTTAACAAACGCTGGCCGTACTGGAAAATAAGTGCATTTCAAACATACGAAACAAAAAACTCTCAATGTTTTAGCAACTGAATATTGCAATATACGAGAGGCATTAGGAGACACACACATATCCCAGTTTCACTTCGATATATTGAAACGAGGGATTGAGCCGAGATTGGGTTAGGTGCATACTGGAGGTGCGAATGCTGAGTTATGTCCCCGGCAGTGAAATGAGCAAAAAAGTCCGTCGAACGCACAAAATGGTCCCCCTTTCTTTGCTCAATGACCTACGATGCTGGACGAGCTAGCAACGAATCAAGAGGTCGCTTGCGCATGTTGTCCCATAGCCACCATCGAAGACCAAGCCTTGATTTATAACGTATCCCATGGGAAAGTTTAAATATACTTGTACTCAAAATGAAATACCCTTATCTAAAAATTCAAAACAATATGATAGTGACTGCCTAACGAACACTAGTGGCGGAGCGCAGGCGGAGGAGGCGGAGCTCAGAAAGAATTGGTAGCACCTGCGCGCTGAATTAGCGCGCCTATAGCCATTAAATGCCACATTTCGCTTCCAGCGACCCCTGACTACTGTTTTCACTGGTGCACTTCCATGATTGTACACACACTTTATCGTGATCCCTCGCTTTAATCTAGTAGAAGCAGGTGGCACGATTAAGTGTGTGTTGAAGAAGGGCACATATGCCCACTATAGAGAAGTTCCGGGGCGCTTTTGTGGCGAAAGGAGCTCGTAGCGGCCTGGCCAGGTCACAAGAAATCATTTGCGCATTACATTAGCTCTATGGCTATCCGACTGGTGCCTGAAATGAAATGTGTGCCTATCGTACGCAAGCGAAGCACTGATCGATGCCTAAAATATTAGCAATGTCATTCGTTCCTTTCTCCGATACGCTCTCAACAAGCGCCTATGTGCTACCATTTGCAAGCAGGGGCAGGTGTCTTCTCATACTCAGGCACTGATTAGCTTGGTTGTACTAACTAGCACCATATTAATTAGCTAGTTATCTAGCTAGCTACAATACCGCTACTAATTTTTGTTCAATCGACGGTTTGCGACGGTCGGAAACCGTCGCAAACCGTCGGCTCGCCATAACTCTTTAAAAAATGGTTCGCTCGACCTGCAGTTTATACCATCTGATAGCTCTGCTCGAGATCTACAAGATGGTTAAATTCAATTTCTGAAAGAGCTCCATCTAGGATTGCGCCATGCACTCGACCTCCATCCCGAGAAGTAATGAATATACTTTGTATGTGATGCGCATATAAGTCCTCCTATGCAGCCTGATCATCCCACAGAAACATGGATCTCAACACCCTCAGAATACGCCACGTACCCAACCGGTCCACCATATGGTGAGATTGATGAATGTTTTTTTTCGAATTTCACGATCTTTAATTCGTTCTAGAGCGCTAATTGGCTAACCGTGCGCTGATCAACCCATTCTTCCACTCCAAATGAGAATCTTCGAACAGTTTCCAGCAGTAGTAGTAGACCTATTATGTGACATTCCCCACATTTAGAGGAGATGATTTGCGGAAACCTGAGAAGATAGCCAGGAATCTCTCCACAGACGTAGACTCCAGTTACTTCTCTGTAGGATTGATGTAGAATATTTGGTCACGGGTAAGCGCTCCGTCCGTGTGTGTGGCCCCAAACATCACTCTCCGTCATGCCCTAAAATGAAAATCAGATTTTTTGCTCTTCCAGATGACTCTACAGAGCTGAGGGGTGCACCGTTCGATTTCCCATGAAAAATACTACCGAATGGTGTACAACTCAGGTTTCACACAAAACTTTGTTTTTCTCACTTTTTTGCTCCCCATTGCCGATCGTCCTCCCAGCCCTTGGCGCCACGTGCGATTTAGCGAGAAATTCTCTCCACCGACGTGGACTCCGGTCACTTGTCTGTAGGAAAGAGGTAGAATATTTGGTCACGGGTAAGCGCTCCGTCCGTGGTGTGGCCCCAAACATCACTCTCCGTCATGCCCTAAAATAAAAATCAGATTTTTTGCATTTCCAGATGAACTCGCAGACCTGAGATGTGCCCCATTGGATTCCCCGTGAAAAATGCTATCGAATGATATACATTACTCCTCCCAGTTGAAACTTTGGTTTTTCACCGTTTTCAGCCTTCCCCTATTGCCAATTGCGCATCATTATTCCACTATTACTATCCCAAAATCTCAAAGTTTCATTTTTCGTCGAAACTTTGCCTATTGGGGTAATTCGATGCCCTGATTACGAATATGACATTCATTCTCGTAGTGTGGCCCCAAACATCACACCTCGCCCCATTTTTTGCGACATGTTCCATGTTTAGAGCAGATGTTATGTAGAAAGCTGTGAAGGCAGCGACGAATTTCCTTTACTGCGTAGACTACGGTTACTTGTCTGTAGGAATTACATAGAAACCTTGGTGGCAGGTGAGTCTTCCTTCCGTAGTGCGACCCCAAACATCACACCTCGTCATGCCCTTGCGATATGATCAGATTTTTTTTGGTTCTCCAGATGAACATAGAAGACTGAGATGTGCACCATTCAATTCCCCATAACAAATACTGTCGAACGGTTTGGAGAACATCTAGTTTACCTGCCACTAGATCCATTTTGTGACATTTCGCAATTTTCGAAGGGATGTTTTGAGGAAATTCGAGAAGGGAGGGACGAACTCTCTTCCCTATCGTAGAGTAAGTTTACTTGTATGTTGGAAAAAGATGATACTCGGGCTTGAGCGAGTGTTTCTTCCCTGGTGTGGCCTCAAACATCGCTCTCCGTCATGCCCTGAAATAAAAACCAGATTTTTTGGTCTTCCAGGTGGCTCTACGGAGCTGTGGTGTACACCATTCGATTCTCCATGCAAAATGCTATCGAACGATATACATCTCAGTTCCCGCTTGTTCGCCACACAACCCGAAACACACAAAGGCCGCGCGGGGTAGGGGGGTACTCAGTTCCCACTTGAAACTTTCGTTTTTCACCGTTTTCGGCCTTTTCCTTATCGCCGATCGCCTTCCTCAGCCCTGGCCACTCACGTGCGCGGTGCGTGGTGACTTTCCCACGCACTTTCGACACGCATAGCGGTGTATCGATCGGGCTGCCCGCCAGCTACCGAGAAAGGCCATCGGCTGTCACGTGAGCTCTCACGCTCCGCGCACGTGAATAGCACGTGGGTGGCCAGGGCTGAGGAAGGCGATCGGCGATAAGGAAAAGGCCGAAAACGGTGAAAAACGAAAGTTTCAAGTGGGAACTGAGATGTATATCGTTCGATAGCATTTTGCATGGAGAATCGAATGGTGTACACCACAGCTCCGTAGAGCCACCTGGAAGACCAAAAAATCTGGTTTTTATTTCAGGGCATGACGGAGAGCGATGTTTGAGGCCACACCAGGGAAGAAACACTCGCTCAAGCCCGAGTGTATCATCTTTTTCCAACATACAAGTAAACTTACTCTACGATAGGGAAGAGAGTTCGTCCCTCCCTTCTCGAATTTCCTCAAAACATCCCTTCGAAAATTGGGAAATGTCACAAAATGGATCTAGTGGCAGGTAAACTAGATGTTCTCCAGAAAGTGAGTTGTATACCGTTCGACAGTATTTTTTATGGGGAATTGAATGGTGCACATCTCAGTCTTCTATGTTCATCTGGAGAACCAAAAAAATCTGATCATATCGCAAGGGCATGACGAGGTGTGATGTTTGGGGTCGCACTACGGAAGGAAGACTCACCTGCCACCAAGGTTTCTATGTAATTCCTACAGACAAGTAACCGTAGTCTACGTCAGTAAAGGAAATTTGTCGCTGCCTTCACAGCTTTCTACATAACAGCTGCTCTAAACATGGAACAAAAAAAGTTGAAGTTGTCGCAAAAAATGGGGCGAGGTGTGATGTTTGGGGCCCCACTACGAGAATGAATGTCATATTCGTAATCAGGGCATCGAATTACCCCAATAGGCAAAGTTTCGACGAAAAATGAAACTTTGAGATTTTGGGATAGTAATAGTGGAATAATGATGCGCAATTGGCAATAGGGAAGGCTGAAAACGGTGAAAAACCAAAGTTTCAACTGGGAGGAGTAATGTATATCATTCGATAGCATTTTTCACGGGGAATCCAATGGGGCACATCTCAGGTCTGCGAGTTCATCTGGAAATGAGCAAAAAATCTGATTTTCATTTTAGGGCATGACGGAGAGTGATGTTTGGGGCCACACCACGGACGGAGCGCTTACCCGTGACCAAATATTCTACCTCTTTCCTACAGACAAGTAACTGGAGTCTACGTCTGTGGAGAGATTCCTGGCTATCTTCTCAGGTTTCCGCAAATCATCTCCTCTAAATGTGGGGAATGTCACATAATAGGTCTACTACTACTGCTGGAAACTGTTCGAAGATTCTCATTTGGAGTGGAAGAATGGGTTGATCAGCGCACGGTTAGCCAATTAGCACTAAAACGAATTAAAGATCGTGAAATTCGAAAAAAACATTCATTCAATCTCACCATATGGTGGACCGGTTGGGTACGTGGCGTATTCTGAGGGTGTTGAGATCCATGTTTCTGTGGGATGATTCAGGCTGCATAGGAGGACTTATATGCGCATCACATACAAAGTATATTCATTACTTCTCGGGATGGAGGTCGAGTGCATGGCGCAATCCTAGATGGAGCTCTTTCAGAAATTGAATTTAACCATCTTGTAGATCTCGAGCAGAGCTATCAGATGGTATAAACTGCAGGTCGAGCGAACCATTTTTTAAAGAGTTATGGCGAGCCGACGGTTTGCGACGGTTTCCGACCGTCGCAAACCGTCGATTGAACAAAAATTAGTAGCGGTATTGTATGATATAACCAGTTTTTTGGGAATAAGGATTGAGAGTTGCGCCTTTGAAGAAGAGTTTCCCGCATGAAAACATGTGCGTGATGGATTCAGCCAGACTCAATTTCGGAATTGTTACGCAGACGGTGGAAGCTTATGACATTTCGACTCAGTTCGACTGAGCAAACACTACGAAATTCTGAATTGCCTTATTCTAAAAGGGTGGGTCCCTTGTTGCCCCAAAAATGAATGGGTGAGGCAACAAAAGCATCACTGAACTGTCACTACCCCCAAATCCATCTAAATTTTTTCAAAACATTGCCCATAGGACTCATTCAGCGCTAAATAATACACTTTTTTTTACTGTTTTCGCGTATGACGTCAGTTTTGGGCGAAGCCGTTTTTTTGAATTTTTTGAACCAAATTTACTTAACATCAAACGGATTGATCCATGATAGGGAGGCTACATACCTCCTCAGTTTACATGTCAAATTTTCTAAATCAGTTGGTGGCAAACTGGCATTGTGAGGAGTCTAAAAAGGAAGCCGATGTTTTCGTCAGAGAAACGGATAACCCTCATAAGCGATGGTACGAACCGTTTTTTGAGATATTGAAACTGTTATCATTGAACAATGCAAAAGCGTGGTGCAGAGGCTGCGTTTTGACCAGAAATACGAACACGCTCTGACTCACGGCATCCAAAATTATTAGGTCGGTCCATAAGTCTTGCAACAAACTACATTTAATGCTATAGAATTTTAGGGAGAACTCCTGAAAATCCGCAACATATTTCCTGACGTAGCATCAACCTTTGCAATTTCAGCCAACGGTCCAGCTCGTTGTCTGCTTACTTATTATGGATATTACACCGATTTCGCGAGAGGGCTCTCGTGCCCTTAATTTTTACGAGTACTGCTTGGAATGTTCCGCAAGTCATGCTAGACCAAGGATTGGCCAGAAGATAGGCGAGGGCACGCTCTCTCAAACCACAGTGCAACGGCGCTTCACTCTGCTCAGCGTTGACTTTTTTTATTTGAAAATAACCCACACTCCAACCACCCTGTGACTGACAATCACGATGCTCTATCTGACGCTGTTGAAAAGGGATCTGGATAGAGTATCGATCATTTGCTAGAGCGATTCCGATGCGACAAGGAGACAGCACTGTGGCATCTCCAAAGACTTGTGAAGATCCGAAAATGTAGAGTTTGGTCCCCACGTGCCTTGAGCCCGATTCAGCTCCAAACACGATCTGACACCGTTATGTTCAAGTCGACTTACTAGGGATTCTACGATTGACCATCCATCACATTTGCCGAAGATGAGGAGTGGGTACAGTTTACTAACAAATGAACAAGCGGCGGTAGTCCAGCTCAAACGCTTCGGGAGATCTTATTGCTTAAGTTCAACCTCGTCCAAGTAGGGCCTTCTCGGATTTTTGGTGGAACACGGGAGAGTTAAGCTCTGGAAACCCCTCCGTGTAGATGTCGCAGTCAACGCGAAAGTCAACTCCACAGCTCGAATGCAACGCTTTTAATACGAAAGAAAAACAAGGCAAAGTTTGCTTTTGTATGACACCGTTGAAAAACCTCTTGCTAAGAAAATTCAGGAAAATTTCGAGACTCTGGGACGGAGAGTTCTTCCGTATTCACGTTATAGCCCTGACCTCGTGGCAAATAATGCCCTTCTGCTCCCCTCTCCAAACCATCTCCTAGAGAAGAAAGCTCATCCTAACTATGATGATGTCAAAATCGACATCTGATCTTTCTTCGATCAGAATTCAGTAGAGTCCTACAAGGGAGGCATCGAGCAGCTACTAGTGTGTTGGCAATAGGTTGTAGATATTGATGGAGGGTAGCATGGATGAATGGAACAAAAAGATAATGAAAATATTAAATTCAAAATTCGGCCAGTTTGTTGCAAGACTTATGGACCGACCTAATATCTTTGCACTCGAATTACTCGATAGTGAACTTCTTTCAAGAGGGTCGAAAAGATATTGCGCAACGGGTGATTGCTACGGGGATATTCCTTGTGCAACGGGTTAAGGACGAGTTGCGAAATAAGCTGGAGAAAGTCCCGATAAAGATATTGACCTGATGAGTGCACGTGCGAAACGGACACTAAACTACTCTTCGAATCCCACCCCTTCCAATACAATTTTAGAACAAGTACAAAAGTGGTGTTATGACTTCAAAACGATCTTTTACTCGGAATAAAAAACAATGAAGGACTTTTGAGTACAATAATAGAACGGAATAAATGGTAATATACTAAACGATGGAAATATACTGAATGATCAATTCCATTGTCAAGTGAAGTTTACCAGGATCAACCCTCACTTTTTCAAAAATTTGCGACTCTCCCCACTTCCTTAGGGGGTCTCGATGCGACCACCCACCACCATCATTCTTAGAAATCTTCCCAATACGATCCCGTTTCTCCTTCTCCTACCATCACCCTCGCCATCATGGCTGTTACCGTAGTATTTGATTCGTGGGGAAAGCTGACGTACTCCAACTCTGGGAAATGCGTATCATGAAGCGGCAAATCCATTTATTTTCGCAACCCCCACTGACCATCTCCGTAAACTTCCGGATCACTATGATAACATTGCTTAACCCTAAATGAGACTCTGCTTCCCGAAACCGCAAATGCGGGATCCTCGTTTGAATAGTTGACGCTGATGATTTTCGCGTTTGCTTTGGAGTTCGGTTTAATTAGTGGTAACACTGAGGCAGCACCTGTTTTGAACGAGATTTCCCAAGGCTTTTATTTTTTTTTATAACCATTCAGGTATACAATTGCTATTTCGAAGAACTTGCAAAGAAGGTACTCGATTATAATGGAAAACATTACCAAGGTTGGAGATTTGGGGTAATGATCAACCATTATGAAAGGTATTCGTTTCAGTAGTATTCCTCCTTGCTGTTTCTATTCACAACCGCTTACCTTGCTTTCTTTCAGTCGAGTTTCTGGTAGGTCCTACGATGTAGAGTTTCAGAAGACGAAGGAAGCGATAAATCACTGGCTGAGCGACTACCCCTCATTGCAGAGAGTAATATTACACTTTAAGTAACAACTATTTGAATTTTTGTGCACTTCTGGATTTTACAGCTTATGTACCCGTTTGTTCCTTATGTGGGGTGTGCGTACAAATATTTCAACACTCGTCAAGGGCTGTTTATTAAAATAGCCTGCGCATATCCAAACAAACGGTTTGTAGTTATAAAGCCGAAACGGCCACTGTTCCTGAATGCATAGTTTTCAGACCCTGGTTGGGACCACTAATTCCGGAACCAACAGGATACTCATGCCGAAATGATTGGGATTGTAAAAGATATGGCTGGCATTACAATTGCGTGATCAGCGTCGGTCTCTGTTTTGCTCCATTTGATACCGAATACTGGTTCGCGTAAACTTTAAAGAACAGTTTAAATTGATTACGTAGCTAAGGTTAGAGCTCATCATGACCTTTTTTTGAAAATGCTTATATTTCATCAGTTCCTCTCATGTCGTATAGAGTACGTAGTAGAGCAATCAATAAAGTTTGCGATCACTCTAAGCTCGAAGGCATAGTTTTTTTTATCACGGACTTTATTTTCATGGAATCTTAAAGACAGAAAATTTAGGATCACAAAGCTAGGCACTCCTAGATGTGAGAAACATGATTCAAAAGAGCTTTTCTTCGCTAAGCCCTGATGTTTTTGTGCCTGCCTACCCTAATTCGTGTGTCCGTGTCAGACTTTGCGAATCGAACAATTTGCTAAATCGAACGGCCTTGTCGATTTGCTAGCGGCCTTGTCACCTTGGGGTACCAGCGAAGCGATTCGCTACGCGACCGCAGACGCTAGCGGATTCGCGAAGTCAGACATCGGCCATATCTGTGTATTTAACACGGATCAACAGTACAAAGCTTAGTACACAAAACGTGCAGCCCAGACCGTAACAAGAACCATTCGAACTTGGGTGGAGAAGATGCAGGGGTTCCTGAACTTTTG
>MU870250.1:12658-31693 GCA_036418205.1 Ostertagia ostertagi | reverse complement strand
AGAAATAATCTATCTCCATGATATGATAATGTATCAAAATATTTAGCGTGAGTCTAAAGTTGGTATGATCCCGTTAGGTAAAATCGAGAATTCGCTCACACGAATGCCTCCCGGCAATGAACGGCCATTTGATGAAAAATGCGCCGGCCTATTATTGGCCTTGTTGCAATAGAATATCACATAAACTGAGGAAGGCAGTCAATTATGGGAGACTTCTAAATAAAGAGATGACTGATTAGTCAACGTTTCCAGCGCTTCTGGCTAATAGTAGTGACTAGATGACAGGCAAAAAACAAATATTTTGCTAAAAGAGGGGATAGAGTGACTAGGATGTGTGCAAGAATAAAACACCTTATCGGAGGGGGTTATTCTAAAGACTTCACTTAGTGTTTGCTGATTCAGTTCAGCAAACACTGGTACAAACTTTTACTGACGGTTCCACAATATGCTCGATTGTAGGTCACTTCGTATTTTTGCGAAGCAATTTGAAATCATATCAGACGCAGTGGAACTGCACATGATACAGATCTACCTGACATCGGAGCGTGATGGACCCCTAGCAGATCCAAAAGCACGCCTGGAACAAAATGCATAGCGAGGCGCGCGTCAGGATAAATTTTTCAAGCTTCCGAATTCGAAATGGGTGCCAAAGAGGTTTCTCATTGACGGCAACCTAAGAAAAGAATGGCATCTATCTCCCCGTAAAGAGCTGTAACAGCTCCAATAGTGATAGTTCATAGAACGGATTCTCTGATTTTTAGTTGGGAGAATTCGCTTTAAATTCAGAAAAATGTAATTGACCAGTGTGGCTGCGCACCCATTCGCAGGCATCAACGGGACCGCACTGGTATAGAACAGCGCCATCGATATTTCCTAACGCTTCCTGAGAAAGTGCGTGCACTTCGGTGCACGCCTTGCCAACCATCAGCGCACAACTTTCTCTTCCTTGCTAACCTCTATCCACCTTTCTCCCGGTTTCGAGAACTTTTTGGAACCGAATTGTGAAGTGTCGCGGCAAATTCCTCCTACGCTGGTGCATATTCCACCCTTCGATAGCAGTCAACTTCCCTCTTTCACCAACCTACACCATTCTACTCTCCCGTCTTCTGGACTTTTTTGAACCGAGTTATGATGGTATGCGACAAACACCGCCCACTGTGTGTGGGCCTCCTGCTCTTTTCAGGGATTTTTTGAGAGCATCATAGATACTTAACCCGGACTCTTTATGCGGCTCTACAGGTAGTACGGAATTTCGTGACAGGCGGACAGACATCTATACAGTAGGGATTCTGTTTTGAGCGCGGAGGGAGAGCCATTTTTTCTAGCTCGTTCTAGTTTGACCTACGCTTCACAATAGAAGCTGTTCAAGAGACGCTAGGGCTCAAATGAGTCCAGTCATCATCCTTTATGTCTTCAGCTTGTAGTAACTAAAGGGTTGGAATGAAATTCGAAGACCAAGGAGGGTACTGGACACACGTGGTATATTGCGCCGGGGTGATTTGTAATGGAGCTATTCGATGTTCTTTCTTCATTTTGTGATTTGTATCTTTTCCAAAACTTTGCTCTCAACTTATGTTTTCTGAAATTCCATGGCTGAGGCGAGTATCGAAATATCGATTGTAAAATCAGCAAAGCATGGTTTTAGTGATATCAAATACCGTAATTGGCCTCTCTAAACCCATTAATCTGCATTGCTGTTGATGGACATACTGTTGTAACATTAATGAGTAGCTTATTCTCTCGCATACAGGAGGTATCAAAAAAGAGTCGAGAAATGCTACACAAAAGCAAGAAAGCGACTGTAAGAAAGGAAGAAGGCATTTCGTCGCGAAGTGCAAAATATGACTTCGTAAATTCTCGGAAGAGCAATCAGCAAGCAATTAGCCTTCTGATCCTGATATTCTTCCCATTTCCATATAATTCTGATCCAAGCAATTTTGGTAAGACTTGAGATTTGTGATTAAAGGGAAGCATCCGGTATTTATTCAGCTTTTTTGTATGCGCCACATTTCCATGTACCTCTCAGAATCAGCGCCATTTCGTGCTACTTGGCTTAGAGAATATCTTCCCAGGGGGAGAGCCGACGGACAAGCCTATGTTTATTCTGAGCCAAGTATGGAACATACGAACCGACCCTGGCTGCAGGTTCAAGGTTGCAAATCTTAGTTTTCAGTTGCGATGTACAGTTAGTGTCCAGAATTTATAGAACAGGACTGTTTTTTCACAGTGATTGTCTCTTTTTTAAAGTTACTGAAGCGTCTCCAAATTTGCAACAATTATTACTACGTGTTTTATGATCCACACAGAAAATTTCAACCTTCAGCTCAAATTTGGGTTTAGAAAATTTTAGATTTTTCGAAATTAATGAAGGCAGGTGAAAGATCACTTGATCCGTTTATTTGATTTAAATAATGTATAACCCAACAGAACAGTCAAGTAAACAGTCACTAACATTAAGCAAGTCTAGCACATTGCCCAGAACTCTCTAAAGTATTGGATACATAAACTGGATTTGAATGCGGGGTCAACTAATGAACTCTCTCTAGTGGGGTCTCTCTCTGTATTCCCGTCTTCGTGGCTCTTTCACTGAGATACGAATCTGTAGGTCCTCTTAGTGGTTCTGCTAATGTGTTTGGTCAGGGTGACCTGGCTGTCTTTAAAAGCACTCCATTGCTGTCGAAACCATTCCTGCATGTGAGTGACATGAGGCTTTGAGTCGCTGCTCTGCTGACAGACAAAGTCAGGTCGTGTGGCAGCCATGTCCTCGGATACATAACATCTTCTAGAATCTAAGTTTATACTACGTATTCCTTAGTTCTCAAAGTCTAAGAAGAGCGCTCGCTGTGAAGTGAGTGGAGTAGAATGTGATTGACCAAGCCTGAAACGAAGGTTGATACAGGTTTCTAAGGTCATCTGGAATGACAAAAACATATTACTGATGCATGACAGCAAGGATACTAGTAATGTACGGCACCACGAGAGGGAACGTTTTGATCCAAAGAATCAGCTGCCAATTGTGAAACTTGGCGGAGGCTTGATAAGGTTGCCTTGGAAAAAAGTGGGACCACGCTACACGACTGAGGTAGCGATGAAGGCAGACGTTTGCTGTCATGTTTTGGAAGGTGTCATGTATCCGTAGGCGTGGCTGCCGCCCGACCTGACTTTGCCTGTCGGCAGAGCAGCGACTCAAAGCATCGGGCCTCTCACATGCAGGAGTGGTTTCGACAGCATGGGGTGCTTTTAAAAGACCAGCCAGGCCAGACTCTTGAGCCAAACATCACAGAACCACTAAGGAGAGGAGGGACCTACGAATCGATCGTATGTCAATGAAAGAGCCACGAAAAGACGGGACTATAGAGAGAGACCCCACTAGAGAGTGAGTTCATTAATTGACCCCGCATTCAAATCCAGTTTATGTATCCAATACTTTAGAGAGTTCTGGGCAATGTGCTAGACTTGCTTAATGTTAGTGACTGTTTACTTGACTGTTCTGTTGGGTTATACATTATTTAAATCAAATAAACGGATCAAGTGATCTTTCACCTGCCTTCATTAATTTCGAAAAATCTAAAATTTTCTAAACCCAAATTTGAGCTGAAGGTTGAAATTTTCTGTGTGGATCATAAAACACGTAGTTAATAATTGTTGCAAATTTGGAGACGTTCCAGTGACTTTCAAAAGAGAAATCATGAAAAAACCGTTTGTTCATAAATTTCTGGCCACTACTGTATATGTTGAGTATTTTCTCAAGCAGAAACAATGGTTAAGTTCGCACAAAGTAGGTACGATGGAAGGATGAGTGCAGCAGTGGCAGGTTGCTAACCAAATAACAAACATGGAAGAATTGGAAGAAGAACATGGAAGAAAAAACATGGAAAAATTTATAATTGGAATAAATTTTCTGATCTTTGACCTCCTCTACAGGTGGTCGCAGCATTGCTACGAACCCTCGAAAGTTACCAAACGCTGTTCGACCTAGTACAAAAATGTTCATGATGTATTACTTGTGTTTCATATTTATTATGACACATCTGAAGCGACGCCACTTGTATGGGATAAGAGTTAAAAGCGCCGCGCGATTGTCTGACCAGCAAAAAAATACAAACAACAAAGGTTCAAAAAACAGTCAATTATCGCGTCTCAATGAGAATGACTGGACTAAAAAATGTAAGCGATAGCAAAAATGGTGGAAAGCTATAGAACGAAGGACGATCGGAGCGACTAAGGATCGAGAGGTGTCTAATATTCAAGTTAGCAAATAAAAAGGATGAGGCTGAATTTTTCTCTCCAGTTGAGTTTTTGAGCTAGTATTACATGTCGCCGAAAATGAAGACAAGAGAAGAGGTAATTGATCCGAACAACCTCCTAAAGTGACAGAACAACAACAAAACGCAATTACTAAATACTATATTAATAGAAGACTGGTTTACTATTCGGCGGTATGTATTGCCCAGTGATAGCAGAGATCTGGACAAGAAAAAACCAATGAAACGAGATCAGTTAGGATAGAAAAAGAAGCCTAAAAACTCAGAAATTTAGATGAAATCCCGAAAGATGGAGAAAGGGAGAGATCCAAAAATGTAATGTTCGTTATTTAAAGCTGAATTTCCATTTCGAACTAGTACGGGAATACTGCGTGTTTTATGGCCAGCTATAATACGCATTCTTGACTGAGCATGTGCATGGCATTGAAAAGAACGAGAAGATGTTAGAGAATACTTCATTAATTATGATGAACTCTGTTGAGGCATGGGTAACCCCTCGAATTACGTTGCCAAAGTTTCATAAGTTCGTGATCGGATGCTCTCAAAAACCGATTCAAAGCATTGCGAAGAAGAAGTGAAGCCAAAATGGTCCAAACTCGGCTGTTCGGATGAACGAGGTGAGTGAGTCAGATAAAGTGTTGGGAGGTGAAAACGAGTACGTCGGATGTTTGTTGCTTGCTATTGTGTCACATGTTACGTAAGAGAGGTGAAAGCTCTCCTTGGCCCCCTTACATGTCACTTTCACCATTAGACAACGAGTTCTTTCAGAAGCCTATACCAGTTTTCGGTCGTCAGCTAGTAATATCCCCCTCCATCGTCTGTCTGTTTGGTGCATTGGCAAGGCAACAACACGACTTCGTGGACGTGAATTTCCAGTGGACGTAGAAAGCGCACAGGAAAACAGCGGCCATCGATCAGCGAGATCAACTTTCACTTTTCAGAAAAAGGGACTGCAGAGAGGTTGAACAAGCGGAACCCAAAAACCACTAGCTATTGAACCAAAAAACCCAAAGATTTTGCATCGACTAATTCGTGGTTTCGCAATTCAATATGTTCGTGAGAACAATAATAATGACGGTAGTGAAACGTTTCCTGATGTGTCACTTCGTTGCAATTGCGGTAATATTGTTATTCAAGCCGCAAGGACCTAAAGGTGCACTCACGTGTAAGTGCCAAGCTATGTTTGTGCCTGTTGCTGTGCTTATGTACGCTTGATTATTCACAACATTTCAATAGCATTTTTTGGAAAATTTAAGCTGAATTCCTCTGGGAAGCTTTTTCTTGTTGTTGAGGCAACATCCTACTTACTATAAAGCGCTTCGTCTGTCGTTCTGTATGTCTGTCACGAAATTCCCTAGCTCCTCGGGATCCGCCTGGAGGGACCGGGTCAAGTGTGGGATGGGTGGGCAAGGTCTCACGAAGTACAAAACACACATCAGCTAAGCGGAGCCCCGCCACAGTGGGCGTGGCGTGCATCGAAATGAACTGTACTGATGTTACTATAAAGCGCTCGACTGGAGCAAAAGTTTTGAGTAAAGGTGTCTTTGTTTAGTCACATCGATCAGGGGACCCCCCGGTGGGCGGGGCGTTCTCCAAAAAAGCAGTGCTTTATGAAAAATTTCATAACTCGGTTGGGAGAAAGCCTACAGAGCAGAAAACAATTTGGTGTAAGGGAGCAATGTCTAAGGTGTTTCCAGCATACATGACGTGGGCGGAGCGCGCTCTGAAGTGCACAGCATTTTCTACAAGTCCTCATAATTCGGGCCGGGGAAGTCTTAGTGAGCCGGAAAAAGGTGGATAGAGGTGGGTGGAGGAGTGGAGGCCTGCTATAGGTGGGCGGGGCACGACCAAAGCGGGACGTTCGCGGCGAAAATTCATAACTCGGTCCAATAAGTCCCGGAGCTTCCCGGAAAAGGTGATGGGAGTGAGTTCGTAGCGGAAGGGAGGATCCACTGCTACCTGCTCCAACGTGGGCGGCCGTTTGCCTAAACTTTTATAATTAGAGCGAGTTCCGACACCGCACAGGAGGACAATTGCTTGGGTGGAGCGCGCGCAAAGTGGGCGGAGTTGTGGTGGGCGGGGCATTGCCAAAGTGGGCGGAGTTTGCGACGAAATTCATAACTCGGTTCCAAGAAGTCCCGGAGACCGGAAAAAGGTGGATAGAGGTGGGTGAAGGAGTGGAGCCCAACTGCATTGGTGGGCGGGGCATGTCCAAAGTGGGCGGAGTTTCCACGAAACTTTGTAACTCGGCTCCAAGTAGTCCTGGAGACCGGGAGAGAAGTGGGCGAAGGAAAGGAGTGAATTTCTAATGGTGTGCGGAGGATACACCAAAAAAGCAGGTTTCGCCGCCAAAATTATAAATCGGCTCAGAGACAGTTCAGAGATCGGGTAAAAAGTGGGAAGAGGTTGGCGAGGAAGAAAAAGATAGGTGGGACATGCAAAGAAATAGGCGGAGTTTACCACGAGTTCATAAATCGGTCCGGAGGCAGTCCGAGACCGGGAAAAGCGGACAATTGGTTGACGAAGGCGGACAATTGGTGGACGAAGGAGGGAAGGTCAAAAGCCATGGGTGAAGCATGGGACAATCGGATAGAATTCAGCTTGAAAGTCAAATATTCGAAGTGTATTGGGCCAAATTCGAAATTCACGCCGCACCATCCTATATCGCCGCAGAACTGTGCTGTGCGCGCAACGCGTGCGGCGCCAACTGGTTTCTACAATATCTGCCATTTGTAGAAGGAAGGATTCGTGCTTGCAGTCGGATTTTTTAACGACTCCCTTTGTCTGACAGTCTTACCAGGAAAGGTCATTAGGCCAACCCGGCCAAATGAAATGAGGTGCACATTTCTGTACGCAGCATGAGACGCTGAACTCAAATCTGCTTTCATTATCTGCTGAACTCTTCTCTGAAAGGAGTTACGGAGGGTTTTTGTTGCCGCCCTTGATTTTCAGTGTCTTGCCTGCAATCACATGTTAGCTGCATTATAAAAGTATCGAAAGGAGAACCGAGGCACGGTGAGTGAGCTTCGGTAGCGCAGTTGGTAGCGGTCTTGCTTCTCAACGGAGGGGTCGCGGGTTCGGTTCCTTCCGGGGTTTGTGTTTTGCTTTTTTCCAACATGGCTGAAAAGCCTTTTTTGAATCCGTTATTTTATCAACGGTCGCCCGACGCTACATCTACGAAGAGTTTGCAAGCAGATCCTCTTAAAGTTTAAGCACTACTTGTCTGTGAGTGCCCATGGTGCCCGTAGTGCAGGTGCTATGCTTTTCCGTGGCAAGTAGGTACGATATTCGTATTCAGGGGATCAAACTACCCCTAAAACGAGTTTTTCGCCAAATCTGAGGTCATGAACTAATTGAGAAAAAGCGGAGCAGTGATGGGATTACCACTCCTCAAACTCCACTTTTTTGGGTTGACCAATCATGGACGACGGGGGAAAGGGGAGAGGTGTTGTATTAGGAAATAATGCTTTGCAGATCTTTGGATGATGCAGACGGGCAAGCCAGACACAATTTTTGTCTATTATGAAAAGTGTTTAAAAGGTTTATTCTACCCAAGTGCCAGCCTTTTGTAATGGATTGGTGGATCGGTAAGTGACTGCCCAAATTTTCGAGGTTAGGTCAAAATTTCAGAATTCGCTAGAAGTTCGCTCAAAGGGAGAGTCTGGCTCCCTGATTACGAATATCATACTTGTTCGAAGCAAAAATGCCTGGCGCCTGCGCTACAAGCGCCCAAAGTGGTGAGGAGCGGTGCCGCCCAAGTTCATTATTAATTGCCCTCAAATTCTTTTTACTGTTAACTATACGCAAAGCATGTTTGACTAGCGATGTTAGGAATCTTCCTAGCTATCTTACTGCAAACGGCAAAAGAACAAACTCGCCAGGGAGTTGATCCCCTGACCTCTTTTTCGTGAGCCTCGACCACAGCCCCTGCGCTTTTCTGCTTCATAATTCCTTTCAGAGAAGAGTTCAGCAGATAAGGAACACATATTTGAGCTCAGCGTCCCAAGGCGCGTATACCCATATACATCTCATTTCAAATGGCCGGGTTGACCAAATGACCTTTCGAAGCGGTCAGAGCCATGGTTGAAGCCGAGCCTATCATTGAAGCAAAGTCACGATGGAGAGAAAATGATTTGATAACATATATTCATAAAAGAGGAAAATTCCTTTACTTTTGGATATGATGATCACTCCCTCACCGCATAGACCTACAGTTGAGTGAACGTAGATAAATACGACGACGCCGACGAGTACAGAAATCAGAGAGAATAAACGGGAACTGAGCCAGCGCCAACCAACACCTACCTCGCTCGCCATTATGGATCTTGGATTTTTGAGCTTTCTGCTAGAACACATTGCAGCACCTATTCATAATCAATTAACAGCGCCTTGAAATCAGATGTCAGCAAAGACAGAGGATCTTTTGTGGAAACTTTCTCCAGTTTTCTATCCCTATTGATTCAGAACTCTACTCAACGAGCAAAGTGCGTATAGGTGGGCATTAAGACATTTGAAGACTGTAGCATGGTGATGAACGGAATGCGAAACAAATTCGCGGACCAGATATTAGATGTTCCGGTAAAAGCGAAGCATTCACGTCTTCAGAGCGACCTAGTCATAGCGATCTGAACCTTGGGAGTTACCGTTCTGATTGTATGTAAGTCAAAAAACGTAGCGCCCAGCTTCCCTTTATGGAGTGCTGTTTAGTCTCCCTCAGAATGCTCGAGCTGAAAAAAGGCTCTAGTTCTCGAAGCTGTTTGATAATCTCCCTAATCGTGAAGAGAGACCACAATAAGCATTGATATTATTTGTTATCTTTTCTGGCGCATGTGTTCAAAATCTAGCCAAGTCTGATAACTCAGCGGTTATATATGCTAAGTTTCAGAGCAGTTTTCTGATTGAACCCAGCACAAGTAGGTACGAAAGGTGAAACCGATTAGAAAATACACGCAACATCGTTGGGAGAAGTATGAGTTCGCATGATTCTTCGCAGCAGTTTCGAATGGAGCACTTAGTGGGTCAAATTTCCCTTCCTATCAATCCAATTTATGCATTTACGCGATCCATGTGACCGTAACAGAAGACCAGAGACCTGTGTCAAAAGTGGCGCAGCTCCTTAAAGGAATCCTTGTGGGGAGATTCTTGCATTCCCTTCCAACATGATGATGACTAGAGACAACACTCAAAGTTTCACACACGGAGATTAGGTTTCCGAAGTGAAACGAACTCAGGAAAATGACACTCTATGGACGGCTTAAGGTAGGTCGCGCGGCGCCGAAGGCGAGCATGGAAGGAAGTGCGCCCTGGAGGGCTGGGTATCAGGCGACCGCCAGCATTTGTGACAGATGTCCGGCGGGGTTTTGAACGCGTAGCAGTCCTTCCGATTTTCGAATTGCTTACCAAAAAATGCATTTCTTTGATCTTTTTGTTCTCATCGTAAACGATGGATCCCAAACCAATGATGAGTGAGATAAAATCATGATTTTTTCCGGAAGGTATTTCTTAACGAATGTTTGACAAATGTTCCGTGGAAATCTAGAAGTCGACATTTGAAGTTGATTCCTCTCTATTGCCTGCTCACAATCAGAACTAGAATACTCACATCGCTTACAGTCGACGGCGCTTAAAATACGATGCCGGATACAATTTATTCTAAAGATAAACCTTCATCTACTTTTCTAGCACAACTTAAGGCTCAAATCAAAAAAAAAACGTTGAGGTTCACGGGAAACGCACAAAAATCACGAAATTAAACAGTAGGATTTACAAGGATTTATTTGGATATTAGCCTCGGGTGTCCTGCCATCAAGGTCACTGATCAAGCCACGTAACTTTCGTCGACCGATCTGGAATCAACTATGGTGAAGTAATTTCTGCTGTTATGACGATCCCCTTTTATTAGCGAGAAATTCAGAATTTCATCTCATTCCATCATATGGCAACCACCGAAACTTTCTTCACAATATATGTATGTACAATATATGCGCAGAATGCTTCTTAAAGCTCGAATGGCGTTCGAGGGTGCGTCTGACTAAAAAAATCTTGCGGGATGCTGAAGCTCTTGGACGTTTATTTCGAGGATAGTAGTCTAGTTTCTGTCTGGCTAGTGGTTCTCTGAAACTAATGCCATTCGGTCTATATGAATCTATCTGTGCATAACGGATTGCTCCCTCAAAACTAACTGGCACTAACTGTTGGAGCCGTATGGAGTTCCTACCACAAAAGTTTTCTCTCTTAGATAATCAATAAGTCAATCGGCTGTAAAAATTCGATAATTACTTTGTATTGCTCTCTGCAGTGAATGGCCATTGAGTAAATAAAATAAATAAATGTGAGGATTGTACTTGGAGGTAAAGAGAAACGAGAATTCAAGGCATGTTCACGATAGCGACCTAACCCTCGCTACCCTTGCTTAAGTTGAGAATTTTCCACAGTTACAGCAATTGGACCAGCGATATCATCGAGAGAGCTCTAGTACCTTGTAGGAAGTTTTGACACATCGGCTGGCCCCCGCAAGTCATTGTATAGGCCACATCGCATTCAAACGCCACTGCGAATGTACAAATGGAAGTAGAATGCGTGCCGCATCCCAAAAAGGGATTGATCAACGGCAATGCTTTATCCTTTTTTATGCTTTATTTAATTTCCCTCACAATGCTCGAGCTGAAAAAAGGCTCTAGTTCTCGAAGCTGTTTGATAATCTCCCTAATCGTGAAGAGAGACCACAATAAAAGCGTTGATATTATTTGTTATCTTTTCTGGCGCATGTGTTCAAAATCTAGCCAAGTCTGAACTCAGCGGTTATATATGCTACGTTTCAGAGCAGTTTTCTGACTGAACCCAGCACAAGTAGGTACGAAAGGTGAAGGTGGGTAAAAATAATGAAAATAGCTTGGAGATATTATGAGTTCACATGAGGCTTCGGCAGTCTTTCGAATGGAGCACTTAGGGAGTCAAACTATCAAGTCAATATGATTTACCGATCAGTGCCGTAACAGAAGGCCAGAGACCTGTGTCAAAAGTGGCGCAGCTCCTTAAAGGGATCCTTGTGGGGAGATTCTTGCATTCCCTTCCAACATGATGATGACTAGAGACAACAGTCAAAGTTTCACACACGGAGATTAGGTTTCCGAAGTGAACCGAACACAGGAAAATGACACTCCATTTACGGCTTAAGGTAGGTCGCGCGACGCCGAAGGCGAGCATGGAAGGAAGTGCACCCTGGAGGGCTGGGTATCGACCGCCAGCATTTTTGACAGATGTCCGGCGGGGTTTTGAACGCGTAGCAGTCCTTCCGATTTTCAAATTGCTTACCGGAAGAATGCATTTCTTTTGATCTTTATGTTCTCATCGTAAACGATGGATCCCAAACCAATGATGAGTGAGATAAAATCATGATTTTTTCCGGAAGGATTCCTTGACGAATGTTCACATGCGTCGCGTGGAAATTTAGAAGTCGACATTTGCACTTGATTCCTCTCTGTTGCCTGCTCACAATCAGAACTAGAATACCCACATCGCTTACATTCAACGGTGGTTCAAATACGATGCCGGGTACCATTAATTCTAAAGATAACTTTCATTTACTTTTCTAGCCTTAAGGCTCAAATCAAAAAAAACGTTGAAGTATCACGGGAAAATACTCAAATGTACGAAATCAAACCGTAGGATTCCAGACTATATTTAAGATATTGCCCGAGGTGTCATCCCTCGCGATGCCATCAAGGTCACTGATCAAGCCACGTAGCTTTCGTCGACCGATCAGAAATCAATATGATAAAGTAATTTCAGCTGGTTATGACGATCCCCTTTTATTAGCGAGAAAGCAGATTATTTCATCTCACTTGAACCACCGATAATGCTTCACATTTATATGTATTAGGTTGTCTCATAAACAGTGTCGCTTTTTTTCATCCAAAAAATTTTCATCTAAACCTCCATGCTTTTACATCGTGTTGTGTACCATTCGAAAGAGAATTGTCTGCTCTACAAAATGCTATGTCCCACTTCCACATTTCTTCCAGGGTTTTCAAATTTTGGGCCTGTGAAATGGGAGGTCCGGCCGACAAAAAATGGCCAAACCGACAACTATCTCTAACATTATCTTTCCTTGGGAGAAATCAATCTATGATGTACCTTCTACTTATGCATGACCTCTTCTAATCATTACACTACTAGGTTTTCCTACAAATCGCGTCGTTCAATTTCCAGAGCTGGTTTTTCAACCAGAACTCGACGATCGAGCACCATTACCTGTGATCTAGGTCGAAATTTTTTTATGGCCGAGACGTTGAAGAACTGGTTGAATTTGAAGAACAAGTCATGACTAAGTTAGGAATGTACGACTGGTTGATTTTCTCATTTTCTAAGGGATAATTTTTTTCAAAGAAATGTGGTCACTTTCGCGGTAAAGCACCTTATACCGAAACATCTAAAATTCGAACTAATTCCCAACAAACAGAGAAACAAAACAAATGAGCGAGTAGAGCAGAAGAAGTGCTCGTAAAAGGAACACCACTCGATATGAAACAATGACGTTTACGAGGAACAATTTTAATTTGAAAATTGCTATGGCTTATCCGTCAGCCAATTCGAAAAGAAAAACGGCAAAGCTTTTTCGGCAACCTAAGAGTGGAATGTTTAGAAGAGGTCATGGGTAAGTATAGGGTATATCACTGGTTGATTTCTCCCCAGGGAAAATAAAGTTACAGCCAGTTGTCGGTTTGGTCAATTTTTGCCGGCGAGACCTCCCATTTTGCTGGCCTGAAATTCGAAAACTCTGAAATAGCGGTGGAAGCGGAACACAGCATTTTGTAGAGCAGACAATTCTCTTTCGAATGATATATAAAACGATGTAAAAGTTTCATGATTTAGATGAAAATTTTTTGGTTGAAAAAAAACGACATCACTTATGAGACAACCTAATAGGTACAATATATCAAAATGATCTTAAGCTCGTATAGCGTCGGGTGCGGACTGACTAAAAATCTGGGTGGTGACGCTCTTGGACGTTTATTTCGAGTATAGTCTAGTTTCTGTCTGGCTAGTGGTTCTCTGAAACTAATGCCATTCGATCCACATGAATCTATCTGTGCATAACAGATTGCTCCTTCATAACTAACTGGCACTAACTGTTGGAGCCGTATGGAGTTCCTACCACAAAAGTTTTCTCTATTAAATAATCAATTAGTCAATAAGCTTAAAAATTCGATAATTACTTTGTCTTGCTCTCTGCAGTGAATGGCCATGAGTAAATAAAATAAATAAATGTGAGGATTGTACTTGGAGGTAAAGAGAACGAGATTGAGGCTATGTTCACGAGAGCGACCCTGCGCTACCTTACTTATTGGAATTTTTACAGTTACGAATCTGGACCGCGATATCATCAGAAGAAGGCTCTTATTGGGTAGAGTGCAGTTTTGTCGTTAGTTAGGGAAATATGGTCGTAAGAATATGTACACAGCGACATTATATTCACGTATGCGCGGTTTATAAATTTCAAACAGAATTTTCTTCAAGAAGAACCTAAAAAGCTTCATAACCGATAGAAATTACATATAAGGGACCATCTGTGATTGAGATAATCTTCGCCAATCACCTTCGCGGAGATCGAGAAAGTTATTAGAAAGTTGTAACAACACAATAAAAAATGACGGAAAAAAGAGTGATCGAGATTTTACACGACAATTTTATACATGATCGAGTTTATCCTTTGACAGCCCCAGATGCGCCTTCTTTCAACGACCTTTGCTTATTCTCAATCGTTTCAGCTCTTGCTCATTTACCTATTCGGAATTACGTTATTATATTGGTGAAGGGTGCCTACTAGGCTCGGTTCACATGTTTTCTATTAGGGTTGTCCCATAATTAGTGAATCACTTTACATTTATTGTTATTAAAAATCCAAGAAAAATGGTGAAGGGCATGAAACATGTTTTGCGAAGTAGCATCCACATTATCCTACCTGAGCGATTACTCGGCCCATGTACATGCTGCCTTCCGTGGCTGATACTTCAATTTTTCTGGAACCTATTTTTGAGCTCCCCTCTTAATCACTTCTGATTAGGATCTTTCAATACGCCCAACAACATAGAGAATCAACCAGCGGATAGGCGAGGGCACGCTCCCTCAATCCGCGGTCTGCTTGTATTGTTCAACTTTTTTCTAAATTTTTGTGTTTCGGGAAACGAAAGGGTTGGGCTTTTTGAGTTGAAGATGACCTACACTTAGCTAGCTGCAGTGGGCAATTCACTTGGTGTACCCAGCGCCACTGAGGATGTATCTGGACAAACTTGTCGCCATTTGCTGGAGCATGTCCGGCTTATTAAACTGATGGAATGTAGACATCTACGTAGAGTTGTAAAGATTTTAAAATATTTAGTTTGTATCTTGTATGCTGTGAGCCCGAAACAGCTCCACACACGATCTGACATCATCATGTTCCTTCTGATCTCTCTTAGTTCCTTACAGTGATCATCCGGCATATGCATCAGGGTTCTGGACTGGGTGGAGTGTACTAGCAAATCTCCAACAAGCAGCAGCTTAGCATGAAGGGTTCGGGAGTTCTGACAGCAAAAGCCGAACCCCCTTTGAGTCCGACCCTTCCGAGATATTGTATGAGCACGAGAGTGACCTTACGCTGGGAACCGCCGCCCAGTAATACTAGGGTCACTGAAGAAGATCAGCATCTACAGCGTAATGGCGACGCGTTCAATTTGAAAGTAAAGCAAGACAAAGTCTGCTTTTTTCCTGAGGTCGTTCGACCCCACCTTGCGGAGAATATTCATAAAAAATTGGAGACTTCCAGGCTAGCACTTCTTTCACCTCCTATATGTGGCCCTATCCTCGTGTCAACAAAAGACAACTCAGTCTGACCTCTAGCGCTCTTCTCCAGGGAGGAACTTTACGCTAAGTGACATGACCTCAAACTCGACTTCCGATCATTCTTCGATCAATAGCTCCTGGAATTCTAGAGATAAGACAGCAACTAAATTTCCTTGTTTAGGCAATACATTGTAGATGACAGAGATGTATGTTTGGATGAGCAAAGACTCCACATAAAAAAGAAAAAATTTGAATTCAAAAATACCCAAAGTGATTCACTAATTATGGGGCAACCTAATACAAAAAGGACCGCTACGTCTCGCGCTCCAAATTCTCCAAATGCATATTCAACGTTCGCGTAGCACATGAAAATGGCCTTTTTCCATGGAACTGACTAGTGGTTCTCAATTACACGAGTTGTTTGGAGCTCTTTCACTCAGAGAGTGTCTAGTTCCAGTGAAAAATGTGATAATGTTCCCAAAAGCCCTCACTACATTATATTACTGTTATTTATTATTTATATTACTTAGCATTACTATTTATTACATTTTTAAAATATTGGTGTGATATGGGCCTAAATTGAAGAAAAAGTAAAAGAGTTCGTCAAAGAAGGTCACGTTAAGGGCTTTCTCACCTTTGTAACCCGGCTGTGCTAAGGGAATCAGAAACTGGGCGTGAAGAAGAGAATATGAGATGAGAGAGCACAAAGAAGGGAGGATGCCAAGCAAGTCTGCTGCATGCGAAATTCAGTCTCCACTAGGGATTGAACCATTCAAACATTCACTACTTTCTTTGTGTTATTTGAACTGTTCAGCGAAAATAAAATGTGGTTTCGTGGTCCACACGTGCGCCCCCACAAGATGCAGGGAACCATTTTGAAAAACGCGGCCTGCCCTGAAGACCCTCCTTGTTAGTGCTCTTGACGGGCCATTTCCTTGAAAGGCGGTCATCTGTGAATTCATCTAGAGCGGTCCACCCACGCTCCGGGGCCAATCACCGATGCAAGGTTGTGGCTTTGAAGAGAAAAGTGACGTGAAAAATTTGGCCTCAAAGAATATTAGGTTGTGGTAACTCCCTTGTATGCTTTGCTGAGCTGCAAAAAAAACTCCTCTTCGCTCTAGCTAACAATAAATTGTATGTCACACTCCTATGTTGCGCAGCAGTAGAGTAATGTTGCTGATGGGAAGGTATCCCAACCGCTTGCAAAGACTGATCGATAGCTATGAAATAACCACGGAAAGTGCGTTGTGGCAGGTTGCTCCTTTATAAGCAAACACTTTTGCACTTGGGTGAAATCGATCACTTACACTAAAAACACACTAATTGGTAACGTTGTAAAGTTCATAGAGCTAGTGCGATGGGGTTCTGATGATCGAGTAAGTAAAACGAGAACGAGAACGAGCGTTAGAGGGAGCGACATGGAGGAATCACAAGGTCTGGGGTCCTTATATCGCCGACTGTAACTGACCGAGTTGGAGGCAAAGTCCGTCCTTAGTTCTGGTCGGAAGCTCCAGTAAGTCAGATGGAGTGACATAATGAGGCCGAAGACTAAAAAAACTATCAAGGCAAGGAAAGAAACGACGAAAAACATCTATGTACGTAGCTGCTGCGTGTACGTCATGCCCTGTCCACATTCTTTGTGTCTTTGCACCGAGAGCATTCAAGCTTGAAAAACTGCGTATGACTGCGTCGTTCAAGTAATATTAGTCTTCCGATAAGTTTTGAGACTTGTCAAATGGTATTGAATCGAGTCTATCAAAGGACTTTATTCACAACCCGCTGCTTTACGACACTTCGGAGAAGACGAGGGAGAACCTGACCAAACTCGGTTGGGGGTTGCTGACCATCCTCCGCACTCGCTGGACCTGTCAGCGTCCAAGTGTCATCTCTTCCGATCACTCGAGCACTGGATTGAATAACAAAGAAAGATCTGACAGATGCTATTTGTGGTGATGAGTTGACGGTCTTTCGTTCATTTTCGTAAGATTTGGAGCTGCATTTTGTCAGAGGAGCTGTTTGATGAAAAGAGATATATAATTGCGGTTGTTCTTAGTTCTCGAGGTACCTCAGGCCGAAAAATTTGGCATTTTTGAACCAGTCTTGAAAGTATTGGAAGACCTACGTAATAATTCCTATTCGATAGTAGACTGAGATCACGAACATTTTCCTTCTTCAGGAGCACATCACTTGACATATAAAGGTTGTTCCAAAGTTAAGATGACATGATCTTGCTACGATTCGAATTATTAGTCATTCTGTGAAGAAACTAAGCGAATGGCTCACTTCAACCTGAACCAACTGATTACCTTTGTTGGACGTGGCTAAAATGTTTGTTTGGCATCGAATTGAACTCATTTCTCCGTGCAAATTTATAGGCTACTTCCGGAACCGAATCTTATTTTTTTGACTTTTTTAGGGCAGAGATTCGGAGGGACTTTGTTCTCCGTTCCGTACATGCGCTCGGACTAAACAATAAAACACCCCCTCCTTGTGCTTAGAGAATTACGAGCCTTTGAGACCTACGCCGCTTGTGAGCACTTTATGCACTATGTGCAATCGAATTGTGCAAAAATGTGCAAGTTAAAGCCTTGCGGCTAGCCAATTAGGGACTTTGTCTAATTTATTGGACCACTACCTTTCTACATCTCTTTGACTGTCTCCCTGCAGCCTGTTCGCATCTCTATGTTATCTTGTTGTTGGAAAGAGCTAGCGCTAGGGTAGTAGCACACTTTCGTTGAAGACGCGTTCTCTTCTCGTCTGAGGTAGAAGGACACCCAGACACAGAGGTCGCGGTACTGTCGCTATTTCAAAAACTGCGCGAGAAGCAGATTTGCCTTTAGTTTTTGCATGCGACGCGGCACTTGTTCTAATCGCCAGCAAATGATAAGCATCGAGGTCCTCGCGCGCATGACGGCTCTCTCGCGAGGCTCATGAAGCGGCCCTGTGTCTCTTCGGTGAACCGACGGTCTAACCCTCACATTATACGAAGTCTCACAAAGGTCATTTGGTCAACCCGGCCATTTGAAATGAGATGTATATGTGTATACGCGCCTTGGGACGCTGAGCTCAAATATGTGTTCCTTATCTGCTGAACTCTTCTCTGAAAGGAATTATGAAGCAGAAAAGCGCAGGGGCTGTGGTCGAGGCTCACGAAAAAGAGGTCAGGGGATCAACTCCCTGGCGAGTTTGTTCTTTTGCCGTTTGCAGTAAGATAGCTGAAGGAGTAAGAGGAGGATTCTTAACATTGCTGGCTTCACAGATTGCCTATACAATTACAAAGCATTTTAACGAGTAATTAATAACGAACTTGGGCGGCATCGCTCCTCACTACTTTGGGCGCTTGTAGCGCAAGTTGCTAGGCATTTTGCTTTGAACAAGTATGATATTCGTAATCAGGGAGCCAGACTCTCCCTTTAAGCAAACTTCTAGCGAATTCTGAAATTTTGACCTAACCTCGAAAATTTCGGGCAGTCACTTACTCACCGATCCACCAATCCATTACAAAAGGCTGGCACTTGGGTAGAATAAACCTTTCCAACACTTTCATTTAAAATTGTGTCTGGCCTGCCCGTCTGCATCATCCAAAGATCTGCAAAGCATTATTTCCTGATACAACCTCTTCTCTCCCTTTCCCCCGTCGTCCATGATTGGTCAACCCAAAAAAGTGGAGTTTGAGGAGTGGTAATCCCATCACTGCCCCGCTTTTTCTCAATTATTTCGTCACCTCAGATTTGGCGAAAAACTCGCTGTTAGGGTAGTTTGATCCCCTGAATACGAATATCGGTACCTACTTGCCACGGAACTGCATAGCACCTGCACCACGGGCACCATGGGCTCTCACAGACAAGTAGTGCTTAAATTTAAGAGGGTCTCCTTGCAAACTCTTCCAAGATGTAGGTCGGGTGACCGCTGATAGAATAACGGCTTGAAGAAGGCTTTCTAGATA
>MU870250.1:0-12558 GCA_036418205.1 Ostertagia ostertagi | reverse complement strand
TTTATAAATTTCAAACAGAATTTTCTTCAAGAAGAACCTAAAAAGCTTCATAACCGATAGAAATTACATATAAGGGACCATCTGTGATTGAGATAATCTTCGCCAATCACCTTCGCGGAGATCGAGAAAGTTATTAGAAAGTTGTAACAACACAATAAAAAATGACGGAAAAAAGAGTGATCGAGATTTTACACGACAATTTTATACATGATCGAGTTTATCCTTTGACAGCCCCCACAATACGGCCTTTCAACGAACTTTGCTTCTTCTCAATCGTTTCTGCCCTTTCTCATTTACCTATTCGGAATTACGTTATTATATTGATGAAGGGGTGCCTACTAGGCTCGCTCCACATGTTTTCTAAACTAGAATGACACCGCTACGTCTCGCTCCAAATTCTCCAAATGCATATTCAACGTTCGCGTAGCACATGAGAATGGCCTTTTTCATGGAACTGCTAACTAGTGGTTCTCAATTACACGAGTTGTTTGGAGCTCTTTCACTCAGAGAATGTCTAGTTCCAGTGAAAAATGTGATAATGTTCCAAAAGTCCTCACTACATTATATTACTGTTATTTATTATTTATATTATTAGCATTACTATTACTACATTTTTAAAATATTGGTGTGATATGGGCCTAAATTGAAGAAAAAAGTACAAGAATGCGGCAAAGTGATTGCAGGCAAGACACTGAAAATCAAGGGCGGCAACAAAAACCCTCCGTAACTCCTTTCAGAGAAGAGTTCAGCAGATAATGAAAGCAGATTTGAGTTCAGCGTCTCATGCTGCGTACAGAAATGTGCACCTCATTTCATTTGGCCGGGTTGGCCTAATGACCTTTCCTGGTCGGTGTGTTCTATGGTGACGCTCCTGTTCAAACTTGTTGTCTGATTTTCCAACAAAATACCACACCAATTTCATCACTCCCCGTGCCTTCATAGTGGTGCTGATCCAGCTCTGCGTTTGTTTCTACACTTTTCATCTTTTTTTCTACCGTATATACCATATTCCAGTGAGGAGGACTCTCACATATATGTGTTGACCATAAAATCCGAAATTGTACAGATAATTCTAGACATGAAAATAGCTGAACAAGCCAAGCAAAGCGATTCTATTTCCTCTACATTGAAACTTCCACCCATTAGAATCAAATACATCAAGACTGCTTGAGAAAAAGTGCTACCTATGAAGATATTCTATTCGGATCGCTTCAACAAAAACCGTGAAGATAGAGACGATAACTGTTCAGATGAATGTTGCTTCCCAAGATCTTCTGTACGGACTCATGGCAGATACTGAGATCAGAATCGATATGACTTACGCTGGTTTCATCGGTTGCCCTAAACCTCTAAGTGTGCACAAGTACCTAATCGCTCTGAAAATTCGCAGCTTCGGAGACCGTCCTCCTGCAGCCTCTCAATACAAGCCATGCAGAAGAATCTTCATAGCGAGAGTTCAGATTAACTTTGGACCAGGCAACTTATGGGAGCTTCAAAGCTTCCAAATATTCCCGAAACATTCCGAAAATTCCTTCACGGTTCAGTGCCAGCAAGCGCTCAGACTACGTTCTATACTTTCGGCCACCCTGTGTTGTCCAACATTTTGAACTTGCACTAATAAGGAGTCAGACTTCCTTCACTGGGACCGCGACATGAATCCACACCGGCAGGAATAAACGCTGAAGGTTATTGGAACTGTAGGCCGGAATACAGCAATAATAAATAAATAACATAATTTTAGAAGATCCTCTCTGAACTACTGTGAATTACTATGTTTTCAGTACGACAAATCTGGAGGCACACACTGACAAAATTAAATTCATTCGAATTTCGTCGCCACTTTCATCGTGACAAAACGTTGGAGGCTGGACCTGCTTTTTAGCGTTCTTTTGGACTTATCTTTGGTCCAAGCGGTGCGAGCCTGTATACCACCTTATGTAGGCTCCGTGGCGGCAAAATTAGTGCGAAACTTCTATCAAATTAAGAAAGTGTGCTTCTTCGAGTAAGCCTAGCCAAGAACTCTACAATATCGCTGGATTCCACAAAACTGCAGCCAATTTTTTGAGCCTTTTGCTCATCTTCTATAAATGTCATCTATACACTTGCCCTTAATCCTTGTATAAGTCATTGAGTTGCTACCTTTGTAAGAAAAGAATTTCCGCATTTTGCAACGAATTTTGCATCATCATAGCGCCGACTGGAACGCATAGGTAAAAGAAGTGCGCAAAGAATGTTCTCGAAAGCGATAATGTACACTGATTCGACCATTTTTCCAAGTCGTTATGATGAATGACTAGGAGGACAGCGAAAAGACGAGAAGAAAGGGAATTGGTGGAGTAGAGCAAAACAGTGAAAGTGCCGGAAAAGGATGAGGGGCTGCATAAATGAAGTGGCGGTCAGCGGCGACGACTGGCTTTCGCCCCCTTCCTTGGGCAACCAATCATTAGCCATCCAAAAACTGTATCGCATGTGACGCAACATCGGATCTTTGACTTCGAATAAGCCGTCCATCACAATGAGAAAGTATCTACGATCCCATCTCAACGGAGCTGGTCAGTTTTTCCTAAATGCAACACAAAAGGGCAATTATTTACAAAAGGGTCAAGTAAGGCACCAACCTTAAAGGGTTTCAGTTTGGAGTCTAAGTCGACCCTTTTGTAAGTATTTTAGAAAAGAAATGGCTTGAGGATCAGATATACAGGAGAAACCGAAAAATATTCTGCACATTCCAGACGGCATTAATCACACTTTGCTGAACTCAAACCGACTGCTCCCAAACTGATATCAAAGAGCGAAGCCCAGTCCATCAACAAACGTTATGATAGCTTTCTGCCCCAAGGACATCACAAGAATTTACCACGCAACGGCAACGGCAACCCTGCACGGTTTGAGCTCAATTGGTCCTCGACTGATCATGGGCCATTACGAAGTTATCTGAAGCGCTAGTCGGAAGGGGTCTAGCATATTTAGAATTACTGTCCCTAGGAAGCAATCTGTCAATCAAGCGGTCAAAGTAATTTCGTGGCAGCTTCAGGCGGGAATGATCATAATAGGTCTTCTTAAGCATAACGAAGATGGGAGATAACGTCATATTTTTGAGGACGGTGAGGGCAGTGGTGGATTGCCTGCTCCTCTTTATACGAGAACATCTGAGGGATATTTTGCCGTGGAACTTTCATCAACAGCGATAAATGTCGACGAAAAGTTGAACTGAAACTTGAGCCGCAGAGTCAAGCCAATCGTCGAGGAAAACTCGGAAATACGACCCCCCCCCTTACCTCTCCCCCAGACGCCGAAGTCCAACAAACAACCCTCTTCAGAAGCCGAACTAATGAAAAGCTTGTTTATCTCCGTAATAACTTCGTATAAACCCCAATCTCCATTCGTCCATCCCATCATCGTATAAGCTACAAACTGAGAACGTCAAGAATGACCACCTTACTCATGGGTCATACCAAACGAGAACGAGAAAAGGAGCAAAAAACGACAGACTAGCCACTAAAATAGCATACTATTACAACATCTCTTCCTTATTTACCTGTGCCGTTCGCAAAACTTACCAAATTTTTGTGCTACACAGAGTATGGTTCTCAATTCACACGTTCCCCTTTCAGTTGAAAGGAGCCTTGTAAGAACCTTAGCCAGCTATGTGTTCGTTGATCTTTTGCGTTGGCCTTGGAACAACTTATCTACTGCTGAAATCTGAACACATATTCAAATGAATATAACTTTCTTCAAATGACGAATTTGGAAGTTCTGTGAAGAGCTTTTTCTAATCAGTATTGAAATTACAAAAAGTTATAAGAAATAACAAATTTAGATCAATTAACGAGGAAAATTCATGATGAGCACGAGTTTTTACACTTTCCGAAGCCATAACTTGCTTCATTTTCGTCAAATCTGAAAAGTTAATATGTCAGACAAAACTAGAAGATTTTCTCTATCAAACGGTTGCTAAAGCAGCTTTATACGTCAGTATTTAAAAAATGGCCACGTTGAGGATTTTTGCCCGAGTACCGCCGAAAAGTACTTTTTGCTGCACTGGCACACTTCTGTGAATTTTTTTTCAAGAAACTGCTGTGCCTTCGACTTTCCTACAGACTTCTCAGCAAGCGGAAGGACTTTATTCATGAAGACACAAGTTTGAGCCAACTGAAGCCAGTTAAAACGAAAAAAAGAATGTTTTTTGTTTAAAATAATTTTTCGAAAGGCTGCCGTGCCTTCGACTTCCATTCAGCACTGCCTCAGTGAACGAAATGTACTTCTCATACAGAGACAACTTTCAGCCAAATTACAGCCTGTCAAAAAGAAAAAATGAGTATTTTGGTCCAAAATAAAGTTTTAGAGGGCTGCCTGCCTTCTAATTCAGTACGGCACCGCCCTAGTGATAGGAAGGACTTTCCTCATACATATACAGGTTTAAGCCAGAAAACAGTCTGTCAAAAAGGATATGAAATCCACTTTGTGGAAAATAAGAGCTGCCGTGCTTTCGACTCCCATATCGCACTGCCTCTGTGAGTGAATGGTCTCTTCTCATACAAACACAACTTTCAGCCAAATAATAGCATGTCTAAAGGAAAAATGTGTATATTTGATAAAAAAAAGCTTTCAGAGTGCATTTACTTTCCTACAGATTTGCCTCAGTGTATGAAAGGTCTATTCTCATATATCCACATTTTTCAGCCAGATGACAGCCTTTCAAAAGGTGAAGCAAGGCCACACCTGTGGGAATTTTTTCAAGAAGCTGCCGTGCCTTCGACTTTCCTACAGACTGTCTCAGCAAGCGGAAGGACTTTCTTCATGAAGACACAAGTTTAAGCAAACTAAAAGCAGTTAAAACGAAAAAAGATATTTTTTGTTTAAAATAATTTTTCGAAAGACTGCCGTGGTTTCGACTTCCCTTCAGCATTGCCCCTGTGAGTGAAATGTCCTTCTCATACAGAGATAACTTTAGCCAAATGATAGCATGTCTAAAGGAAAAATGTGTATATTTGGTCGAAAAAGAGCTTTCAGAGCTGCCTTGCTTTTGACTTTCCTACAGAACTGCCTCAGTGTATGAAAGGTCTATTCCCACACAGACACAATTTTCAGCCATATGACAGCCTGTCAAAAGGTGAAACAAGTCCACTACTGTGAAAAAATTTTGTAGGGAGCTGCCATGCCTTCGACTTCCCTACAGCACTGCCTCAGCAAATGAGAGGTCCTTCTCATACAGGGACAACTTTCAGAAAGGCTCTCTCCATAAAAACACAAGTTTAAGCCAACAAAGGCCAGGAAGCCGAAAAAATGGATGTTTTTGGTTTGAAATAAACTTTCGGAAGGCTGCCGTGCCTTCGACTTTCTTACAGCACTGCCTCGGTGAATGAAAGGTCTATTCCCACACAGACACAATTTTACGCAGTATGAAGCCTGTCACAATGTGAAACAAAGTCCACTCCTGTGACGATTTTTAGGGAGCATGCCAATCCTATCGAACCTCGCACTACAAGCCATGCCTCAGCAAATGAGAAACTCTTCTCAATACAGGGACAGATTCAGAAAAGGTTCTATCACATAAAAACAAACGTTAAGCCAAAAAGGAGAAGCCGAAAAAAATGGATGTTTTGATTGAAAAAACGTCGGAAGGACTCCGTCTTCGACTTTCTTGAAGCACTTGCCTCGGTGAATGAAGGTCTATTCCCACACAGACCACAGAATTATTCCAGCCATATGAAGGCCATGTCAAATAGTGAAAACAAGTCCGACTACTGTGAAGAATTTGTAGGGTAAGACTGCCATCCTTCAACTTCCTACAGCCTGCCATCAGCAAAATGAAGTCCCTTCTCACATACAAGGACAACATTTCAGAAAGGGCACTCTCATAAGCACAAGTTTTAATCCAAAAAGTGCAGGAAGCGAAAATGGATTTTTGGTTGGAAATAAAGTTCGAAGCTGCCGTGCCTCGACTTTCTTAGCAGGCTAATGCCATCGGTGAATGGAAAGTCCTAGTCGCACAAAAGGCGCAGTTTTCAGCCAAGTATGACGCTGTCAAGCGGCGAAAGAAGTCAGCTTCTTGCGAAAAAAATTTGTAGGGAGCTGCCACGCCTTCGACTTCCCTGCAGCACTGCCTCAGCAAATGAGAGGACTCTCCTCGTACAGATACAAGTTTGATTCAACTAACGCCACTTTAGAAGGAAAAATGGATACGTTTGGATTGAACTAAACTTCGAAATGCTCCGGCGCAGCACGGTAAGCGTGATCCGCACTCTAAGTCAGAGTCGTCGTAGTGTTCAAAAAATGCTTCATAGTCGAATGCGATTTTTGGTGTGACCTAATACAGTAACCGCACGCCCATGTGTGTTGTTATTCAGGAAAATGTTTCGGTTTTTTATTTGCCCCCCCCCCGGTTGTTGTTGTAGCAAAACATGTTATGATGAGTCAATATCTTCGAGATAACCATAGAGAGTGGAGAGGCTGGATATGGGAGGGGAAGCTAGAGTGTTACTGCGCGCAGAGGGAGACAGGAAGTCTAAATTCTTGCGAAATATGTTTTGATGGTCAAGCATGGTCGACGATGGATATGGCTCTCAGGTCCAATGGTTTTCTTGACAGTCTAATCAGTGCCTCTATAGCGAGTGGCTTGCATCGCCTATCCTCAAAAGAATTTGGAAATTAATGAAATCGATCTATCCTTTTAATCCAAGACCTTTTACTTGACTGCACGTCAAGTTTTTAGCTTTGCATTCATGAAACCTGCACTGGACCTCTTAATGCCAATGAAACTACTCACAATTTCCAACTCTTATTTGGTTTTGCATCTCAAACATATTCGCTGCAATAACCTTTGTTGTTATTACGTGACGTGGCACCATGAGGTGAGTGAATTCAATTTATTTAAGTTTTTAGCACATCGATTAGGATTTACAAATTTTACGGCTCCACCGAGAGTGATCTTGAAATTTTCATTTCTACAGTCTAATGCAATGCGCTCTCCTTCCTATGCCATAGATTTACAATCATTGATGAATGGCTTTGTGTGCAACCACACTGAATGCTTATGAATGAAACTCTTTTCCTTCCAAGTATATTTTACGGCTTCACCAGGAGTGAATCTGCATTTTTCATTTCTACAGTTGCTAATGCAATGAGTTCTACTCCTTCGATGCTCAATATCTCTGCTCTGAGAGACTGCTTGCAGAACAACGCTCAGTCTCTGACTGACACAATAACCACTGCTTTTCGTCTCGCCCTAGCTTCGTTTCAGTCAGAATTCATTTTTACCTGAACTTTCGAGACTGTGTACTCTTAGCTATGCGAAAAATAAAAATCAAATGGAGAGAAACGGTCAATTCCAACCGAAGAAAGCGCTTCAATCAAACAGCAGCCTTCCAAAGCAAAAAATGGGCTCATTTCTCGGAAAATTTCCTTCGAAGGACCGCCGTGCCCCCTCTGTCCCTGGATCACCGTCGTAGTGATTGGAAGGGTCCCTGCGGGCCGCTTCAGCCAAGTGACTGCTAAAAATGGGCTCATTTCTCGGAAAATTTTCTTTGATGTTCCGCCGTGCCCCCTCTTTCCCTGGATCACCGTCGTAGTGATTGGAAGGGTCCCTGCGGGCCGCTTCAGCCAAGTGACTGCTAAAAATGGGCTCATTTCTCGGAAAATTTTCTTTGATGTTCCGCCGTGCCCCTCTTTCCCTGGATCACCGTCGTAGTGATTGGAAGGGTCCCTGCGGGCCGCTTCACCCCCAACCGCTTTTCTATCTAAAAATTGAACTCTTCTCGGGAAATTTTCTTCGAAGTTCCGCCGTGCCCCCTCTGTCCCTGGGTCAGCGTCGTGGTGATTGGAAGGGTCCCTGCGGGCCGCTTCACCCCAGCAACCGCGCTTTCTATTCTAAAAATTGAACTCTTCTGCTGGAAAATTGTCTTCGAAGCTCTGCCGTGCCCCCTCTGCCCCCGGGTTAGCGTCGTGGTGGCAAGAAGGATCCCAGCGGGCCGCTTCAGCCAAGTGACTGCTAAAAATGGGCTTATTTCTCGGAAAATTTTCTTTGATGTTCCGCCGTGCCCCTCTCTCTCCCTGGATCACCGTCGTAAGTGATTGGAAGGGTCCCTGCGGGCCGCTTCAGCCCAGTAACCGCTTTTCTATTCAAATTGAACTCTTCTGCTTGGAAAATTGTCTTCGAAGCTCTGCCGTGCCCCCTCTGCCCCCGGGTTAGCGTCGTGGTGGCAAGAAGGGTCCCTGCGGGCCCGTTTCAGCCAAGTGACTGCTAAAAATGGGTTATTTTTCGGAAAATTTTCTTTGATGTTCCGCCGTGCCCCTCCTCTCCCTGGATCACCGTCGTAATGATTGGAAGGATCCCTGCGGGCCGCTTCAGCCCAGTAACCGCTCTTCTATTCAAATTGAACTCTTCTATTGGAAAATTGTCTTCGCGTTAGCCTCTAACCGCTAAACCGCTCTCATCTGCCAAGCCAAAGCGTAAAAAATAAAGCGCTCCGTGCTGGCTATATCTAACGATCCCAGCGGTAAAGACCGCTCAGCCAAGGTTGAGACAATTGTGCTATCAGAGACTAAGACTATTTCAACGATAGATATTATATATATTTTCTTTGATGTTCCGCCGGGGGTCTCCTCTCCGTTGAATAAAACCCTACCTCACCGTCCGTGAATCACTTGGGACAGGATCCCTGCGGCGCCGCTTCAGACGCCAGTAGATCTCAACAACGAGCCTTGCTTCACTTATGTTAGCAATGGTATATCTCTGTATCTGCTTTGACGGAAAATGGTCTCTTGACAATGCATAGCCGCGCCGTGCCCGACGGCTCTTGCCCCGGTTAGCGTTACGCGTGTAGCGCTAGTGTTAGGAGAGATCCCATGGGCGTGTGCCGCATAAATGGCAGTGCGCTAACCTGTAGCCTAAAAGTGCATATAAAGTGAATGTAGACTTATTTTCACGGAAAAAATTTGCCTTTGAGAGTGTCCGCTGACGAGAGATAGACACCAGACGCAACCCGACTCGTCCTTCCTCTCTTCCAAGTCCCTTGGGATCATCCGCGTTATACATGATTGGAATGGATCCCTGCGGGCCGCTTCAAGCCCATAACCCCAAGTAGCCGCTTACTATATACATAATGTAACTCAGTTCTTTTGGAGAAATGTGTCTTTCGCACAGTCTCTGAACACAAGCTGCAAGCGATCCGTTTCACCGACAGCTCCTACCAACGAACCTCACTGCTGTTGTAGAACGATAATATGGGCAAGCGGATGGGTCTCCTACACTATGCTAAAAACATTACAAAGTTCACTTCATCCAGCAACGACCGTCAAGGAATTTTGAAGATCGTCCCAAAAGTCTCCAAGCCCTTGAGGAACGTTCTATCTGTCAAATTGTGTTCAGCAGATCCGTCCCAACAGAATATCATCGATTCCGGTTCTGTTGATTCAACTAAAAGTGGGAGAGCTTTATATGCGGGCTCCTTCCAGATTTTTGCATCGAAAGCTTAGGATTCCTAGGCAAACGGCACCCACGGTCACCTGCGCTGAAAGGCAATATGCCAGCGATTGTGGTGGGGCATAAAATTGTAAATTCCTGACTGTGCTAAAGAAGGAAAGGGTTGAAAAAACCGACGAGTGGCCAAAGACTTATAGAACAACCTATATTACTATCTGAACAGTAGCTTGCATTGCATAGTAGAAATTGAACCAGAACCTTCAGCAAAGCTGCAGCGGTGAGAACAACGTTGCTGATGGTTGCAACTTTCTCTCATCTCCGCGCACGTGTTGACGAACCCTCTAAAATGTATTTTCAATGACTATCTGTCCTGACATTCACATTGGCACGATAAAACTCACTCTCACCGGATCGCCTCCAGCTGCTCTGGGACTAAAAGTAAGAAAGAAATTGAAAAAAATGAAATTAAGGCAAACAGGTTCTTGTCCAGAGTAAGTGGCTTGGTTAGAACAATATTGAACAGTACAGCGGACATTCGACGAATTGAAGCACTTCTCACCTTGGTAATTCTGAGTGCATCTCTTGACGAGCGTCGCCTCACGGAGCACCTAGTTTTCAAAACAGTTACGGCGACAATAGGATGAGCAATTTAAAGAAGTACTCATTGTGCGAAAAGAGGCAGAAGCGAGCAGATCATATTACCTTGACCGGAATAGTCCGTCATCTTCACTGCTACGGATGTAAATTACGCAAAAGAACTCAGAGGCTCTAGAAAATGTTGTAAACAGATTGACCTGAGGGGAAAGGGCAGTGCTTACTACCCAATGAGTCTGCTGCTCATTTAAGTTTTCGCAGCTTCACTAAGGACTGTTCCACAAAACAAACACTGATGACAATAGTTTCGAAGCCTAAAGAAACAATGGAAACAAGTCACTAGTGATCTGAAAATATATGCATAACTATAATCTGATTGTATCGATTCGAAGCAGATCAAAGAAGTATTGGGTTGGAAAGAAAGTCCAGCAACACTTTTTCAAATTTCTGCTTTTACCTGTATCTTTTTTGTTTACATCTCCTGACCGGATACCAACAATGAGTGTTCACCACTTGTATTCAACGCTCAGAAAATTTCTTGATGTGCTATTGCCAAAACCGAGCAGAGTGTGAGTGAAAGCAGGCAACCTCACTTTCAAGTTGGGTTGATCGGCTAGTGATTTCAATATCAGATGATGATTTAAATTCAGAATAGGTGGTATATATAGCTCAACCAGTAGAATACGCTAAGGGTAAGAAATCATGCCGCAGCACCAGAATTTCTTACCGGGCTCATTCCGGATCATGGTGATTCGCAATGTCATGAATGAAATAAATATTGTCGCGGTACGAGCTGCCTCGGCCAGCTTCTGGAGTGTCGCGACCTAGACCTCTCCCTACACAATGGTGCCCATGACGAAGAATCTTGTGATGGAGCTTCCGCAATAGCCTTATCTGTAATGGAAGTGTGCGAGACGCTACTGGGTCTTATAAAAATATCAATAGATTGGAAGCGCTGGTAAGTTAGAAACACGCTGTAGCGGTGAACGCATGTATTGCAGCTATTGGGCGTTTTTAGTGTTTATTTGGGGTCGTTGCGAATCATAGTATGGGATATTTGTTTTACTGGACGTGATTCGGCCGTTATGATTACTAGTGATCGAGGTCTTTTGAATTTTTTTGGATGAAATACCGATTGCATCACTTTTATCTACCCCTTGATTGAAGCCTAGAAAATGCTCTTCCATTTTGGTAATAATGACAAATGTTACCAACGAATATTTCAGGAAAAAAAAAGAAAATTTCAGAGTGTCGCAGACTTTCTGTTCAACAATCGGTAGTAAGATGGACATTGAGGAACCGTAGGCGAGTTAGAGCTTCTTCGGTTAATTATGATGCACGAATATAGTTAAGAGGCTGCTCGGTAATGATCACAAATGAACTCAATAGCGAAGTGCATGGAAACGTCACGCTGGCCATTGAACCGCACAATCTTTGGAGAAAATCCTGTAATTTCATTACAGTATAGTAGGAGTGATTTGATAATTTTATTTGCTAACTAAAAGAAGCTTTTGAAATTTTTTTCAGATTTATACAGTTTGAATCGTCATGCTTTAGTGAATGCTCTTCTCACACGAGCCCTTTCACCTTCAAAGGTCTTGATTACAAAGTGGTGCTTATGTGGGTCGTATGGTGTGTTCACAACAATCCACGACAGCATATGCGGCTGGGAGTTGGTGGAGGAAGGAGGTGGAGTGGGAGCGAGCCGCCGGCGGAGCGCGATAGCGCAATGTTCCAATGAGAATTTCAAAAATGTTGGTGAGCAGTGCTTCGTGCAACATCCTTCATTTCAAGAGGTTGTGTTCTTAGAGGTAAGCATCTGAGGTTGATCGTTGGATGCGTTCGTCACTTTGTCCCGTTCCTTCCCTTTAAGTGCTGTCTGTTTAGGCAGAAACTCGGCGGTACGGGCGACGCAAGAGGAAATTGGTGATTATAAACGAGGATGTCAACAAATGAATCATTCGTTAACATTAGTTCGTAGAATAGTCCGCACACACTGGTTTAGAATCTTCCGCTACTACGCGTACAGGTCATTCGTGACTTGGGCACACAGGCACTTCTAACTGGGCAACGGAGTTGCCCTCTTGTGTAAGGGCTGCCATCATGGAGGAGAATCCTTCGTGATATGGTCGTGTGGGGTATGGATGGCCAATACTTGGGAGGGTAAGTTGCGACAGAGATCATGAAAGCCCCATGATGACGTCCACCATTCAATTCGCTGGGCCGTCCTTTGAGTACATCTTGGAGATGTACTTCCGCCTTGTATGCTCTGCGGAAGGTTTCAGCACTTGTTTCGGCATCTTAGAGAAAAACTTTCTCTGCATTCCAGAAGTCCTCAATATTTCCCCTTCCCCCGTGTACTCCGTCAATATGATTCATGTGTATGATGGATATCATGCAATAGAGGGTGTAGGCTTCGGGCTGAAAAAACGCGAACTAGAGATGTCTCCAATTCAATTTATTCATTCTTTGAAACCCACATGTACTCCTCCTCTCGGTAGTATATTTTGTCTAAATTTTTTTGAACCTAACTTTTTGGA
>MU870249.1:0-23514 GCA_036418205.1 Ostertagia ostertagi | reverse complement strand
GAAAAAGTTTGGCACACCCTGAACGACCTCTCTTGTAAGAACGGTACCGCAATGCAGATGGGACCTTGATAATGTCGCGGTTCAGTGGTCTAAAGCCGCAAGTGCTTGCTTAGGTGGGAAAATCCGAGTGGCTAACGTTTATAGAATGATCAGCGTACCATGGCGTTTAAATTTCGTAACCTTTATAAAAGAGCCTACCACACAGGTGGGAACCTTTGTGTAGGTCTTATGTTAGGATTATGTAGATGTTGAGTCGTTTATGCAGCTTTTATTGGCACGAGTGAGTCGGTTGCTATAAAATATGCAGCACATTACCCGTCTTTTGGAAGCTTAGTTTCGCACTTATTTAGCTTTGTTTTGTTGCAATTGAAATATTCCACACTTTTGGGGGCGGCAAGTGGTGCCAGATACCATGCAGAGGAGCCGGCGATCATACGTTCTCTTTGATTTACGCCCTACACGCGAGCCTCTTACTCCATCACTCCAGGTCGGTCAGAAGGTGCTCCGAAATGAGGTGTTATGTGAACTACATCATGAAAAAAATCAGTACCGAGTGCTTCGCCTTTATCATCGGCATCCCTTGTCATAGAGTTCCTCAGGCGGGTGGCAGTAACGTCTTCATTCGCACATGTCGCATGCCACAGTGGCTCCAGTGGATCCTCCTCGCTCGAGCTCCTAATTCCTTTCGCTTCTGTGAAGAAGTCTGACCATCAGTCGTCCAGGTGTTCGTTTGACGTCCCGAGGGATCCAGTCGGTAACCGCTCTGGTCCAACGGTCATCGCAAAATCGCATGACGTGTCCGGCCCACCTTATCTTCGATTCCTTGGCGAAAACGGCAGCGTCCCTGATCTTCGATCGTTGGCGTAGTTCGGCACTCCGGATTCCCCTCTGCACTTGCGTGTATAGGGTTACTCCTAGCATCGTCCTCTCGACAGCGCGTTGGATAACGCTGACCGCATGCTCGTCCTGCCTGCGCAGAGTCCAAGTCTCTGAGGCGTAGGTTAGGGCAGGAAGGACAGCGGAATCGAAGAGGTGGGCACGGAGCCGGATGTTCTTCGTCTTCTTCACTACTCCCTCGATGTTCTTATACGCTCCCCAAGCCGCTCGTTTCCTCCTGCTCAGAGCGCAGTCGTTCATCATATTGATTTCCCGACCTAGGTACACAGGTAGCAGTGATGTCTAAATATCTGTGCACAACTGGAGCTCTGGCATCATGTTCGCACAATTTCGTCCATTTCCGTCTGGTTGTTAATGAATTATGTCACTTATCTACCTTGTTCTTGAGTTTTGCACATCAGTGCATGTACAGTACGAGACACTGAAGCATTTGATATGAATTCGACTGATTCTGCTCATGCAAAACGTTCGAGAAAGGAGATCCAACTGAGAGGGCGGTCGTCTTTGTTTCGACTGGTCTGACGTCATATAAAATTCATTTGATAGCTGCGCCGGCTCAACAGACATCACCCAAGTGTAGGCGGCATTCGGACCACTTTATTTTCGACGTCTTGGCAACCGGATCCTTGAACATCGACTGCCTATAGGTTTCGAAAGTCTGATTCCACTTTCTCTTGCGTATATCGGGAAGCTCTTTCCATTATTGGTTGGCGTGTGTCTTTTTTTGGATCCATCCTGGCGACTTCCTGACATATAGATGAAAAGCTCTAGCCTTTTTTTCCTGAATGTCTTCCAACCAGGACCTATTGTCAAGAATTCCTTCGAATGGGAGACAAGGGTACAAGCATTCTCTCGCAAATTTTCTTGACACGTGGTTCCCTTCCCCGAACCGCTCTCGCAACCTATGTGGTGGGCGGCTCTTGAGCCGGGGTAATTCTCTTATCGTTAGCCCTATCACTTCCTGAATAAAGGTGAAAACTTCCTTGTTCGTGTAGGTTGCAAAAAGTGTTGCCTTGACATGCGGAAGGCTAATTTTAAAATTTCCAATTTTAATGTCACACGTTTGATTAATGCCACATCGTGACTTCGTCATTTTCTTTTGTTGTAATTAGTCTCGGGATAAAGGGGCCCAGCAAAACGTCTACGATCTCGCTTCTCATTCGTGTCGCTGGCCGAAGTAGCCCTTTGCCTTCTGCTCCTCCTGAGATACTCTCACAAGTTTGATCGCCACTGCGTGGTTTTTCGCCAACAGCAGTGCCAACTTTCGCTAGGGCTTTTTGTTGACCAAGATCCCAGGGTGTATCAGTAACTGAATTCTGTTGGAAAGCATTCAGAATTGTGCGACACTTGAATATGCCCGGGTCTATGCGCTGAGCTCAGCTCGTATAGCATCAGAATCGTGAGCGATACCATATCTGATGGCGTCAGATATCACCCGCGATTCAGCGCTGTAGGCGGTTGACGGCCGTGACGAACGTTGGCAGCTAAGAGACACGCTACTACGCCCGCGCATCCCTTGAGGGCTAGTAGTTCAGTGACAGCTTTCAAGTAGCCGTCAAATTCTATATTTTTATCCGTACTCGGTATCCCGAAGTTGTTCTCAGAGCTTCAGGGCACAGGCTCTGTGTCCTGAAGGCCACCGTAGAGCTGTGAAAGGATCGAGCTAGAGCTGATCAACGTCTTCAGAATAAGCCATGCGACTAGCTTTCATTCGGATTCTAGTGCCTTCTTAATCCATGTTTTTCCCGTATGAATGGAAAGGTGAGCCGATGTTCCGTTTCCTACCCTTCTTCTGGATAGTATGAACGAAATAGGAAACTTGGAAGATTTGGTTTGTCTGGAAGCAAGGTCAACAATCCGTTGCGCAATTCTCAACGTGGGAGAGTCGTATTTGAGTCATTTCGGAGGGTCTAATTCTTGTTCGTTGGTGATTGTCATCTTGAGATTCTCAGACGTGGTCGTGGAGGTGGAAGTTGGGAGATCGTGCTGTAATGGAGGTATAAAAGGGAGCTTTCGATGGGTTTTATTGGCGATCCTGGTTAAAGATTCAATGAAAGAGGCGTGAAATGGGTGAAATCATAGCATTCGTTATTTTCTTTAATCATATTTATCTTCCCACCCCCCCCCCCCCCCCCCCAGGGTGAATAACGGTCGAGGAATTCCTCGACCATGGCTCTCTGCTGTGCGAGAGTAGTGCCGAGAGTGAATGTACGCGCGGAGAGCACAGACGGCTCGCGCATGGCGAGTGTGAATGTCCGCGCGGAGAACGTAACTGATCAGGCGAAAATCCTCGACGTGCCGTTGAGGAATCCTCAAGCGATATTCACCCTGGTCCCCCCCCCCTCTCCGCACCACCCCGCCTCTTCCCATTGGTCATTTCAGACCCTCTCGCCCGACGGTCATTCCAGAGGGCAAATATAGTACTTATTCGGACCGTAAGCGCTTTCCGCCCGTGCCTTGATGTCATGTTACAGTCATGATCATATCGCCTATTTTTGATAGGAAGTGCTCTCAAATTCAACCATTATTTAACTTACGATGTCAAGGGTATCAACGGTCCACCTCGTTTGACTCAGAAGAGTTGAATGCCGGGGTTTTATTGAAGGACAACGTGATGTCATATTTCTTGTCTAGTAAGCGAAGCTAATTTTCCGCTCATTTCCTGTCCTCAATCTGATATTTTTTGCAAACTTTCTCTTCTCTCTCACTAAACTGACTCATAAAAATCCTCGTTGAAACGCTGACCATTTCCAGCTTTTGACACGATCTGTGTTATTGGAACTTCTGCTTTGAATTACATGATAACAGTGGAAATATTCAGATGAGGACCATCTCATCAATATTTCTTCTATGCCTGGTCGTCAAAACGTCGTCTGGATCTCTTCGATATCAGGGAATCGCCCCGTCACTGACACTCGACCGCATACACATGCTGAGGGATAGTATAGATAAGCTGCAGCACATCAATGAGAAGGTTCGATGTCGGATAGAAGGTAGGTAATGTCTTCTTGTGATAATTCACTGTTCCACCCACCTTCCACAATGGGCGGAGCCAGTGGGCGCAGTGTGTCCTTCTCTTTAATGGGCCCTATCCCTTGCTGCCGTCAATGGAGTGGCCCACTAATTAGGAAAACACACTGCTACAATGAGTTCGTTCGGGATGAGCTAACTTGGAAAAAAACGATCCATTCTCAAAAAAAATTTGAACGGTAGGACCACTCGGAAACAGAAGTGCAGAATGGAAGTTTGGCAATTCCAATCCTTGCATTCTTTGAAGTAAAGAATTTGTACGACACGTGCGGTTTCGAGCATCGACAACTATTGCTTAGTGAGAAATGTCTTTTTTGACCTCGTTCCTTTACCCCAATCTAACCATAAGTTAGATCACAATGTTCCACACCTGCTTTGACCCATCTCGGTTGCTCTACAAGCCTCCTATTTAACCGGGTGAACTGCATAGTGGCCCTCCTTCCAAAAAAAAACGAGAAGAGGTTCGAGAGCAGACCACAAGTGACGACGGCCTCCACAAATGTAAATGTTTTCTGCCAATGAAATGATTAGCCTGTTGCAGTTGTATTCTATCAGTTGTCACTAATTACAACTATCATTTACCAAAAATCAGCTATCACTATGAACCACTAACCAGATTTACTTGGAGGCCGTCGTCACTTGTGGTGTATGGTCTGCACCCGATGCTCTTCTCGTTTTTTGAAAGGGAGGACGTGCCGCGCTGCAGCAGATTTCCCACCAGCCAGTCCGAGCTGTTCAAATCGCGGCAGCATACAGCTTCCGTCTACGTCCTGTTGCCTTGAAGGCAGTGATCACTATTGAAACGATGCGGATCCGATGATGTCATCGAATGTCATTGGTGGCCCCAACCATACCAGCATGCTTGTGTTAGGGTCTAGTCCACCGATATCGTTCGGTAACGTTATCAAAAGCACACCGCCATCGTGATCATTGTCTTTGATAGTGTCGTCTGACTGCTGCACTCGATGTTGACTACTATCTTTTGCCATTGCAGGAGCGTAGCAAGAGCGGTGGGCGTCCTGCGTTACACCACTTTCTAATTAACCACGATTCCGATTTTCACTACTTTCCTTGTCTCTTTAATTTCCTTCGCCACGAAGTCACTTTGTCCGTGTACGTGGAAAAACCAGTCAAAACTGTTTATGTATCTCTTGTGCAGGCCTCCTGCACAATATCCTCGCTAGACATCGCCATTTATACTTGTGCGCTCTGGCCTTTCACGGCAAGAGTGCGACGAAAATTCAAGCGCGCTTGTCCCGACAAGACAGAGACAGAATGGACGGGGAGCGGTCAACCAGAATCGTCACGAGAGTGCGTCGCCGCGCGCCGGCACTTACGCGATGTCGCACGCAGGAACCTTCCGATAGGCGCGGCAATTTTTGAATTTGACGATTGGAACCCAATAAGGCAGATATCGAGGCGAGTCTAGACCGTGTTACCTTAGCTCTCTCGCAAGAGGTGGAGCGAACAAGTTTGTTCCCGATGTCTGTTGAGTAACACTTAAAAAGAAGCGAAAAGAAGAACCCGAAAGAACTAAAACTATCCGCGCATTGAATGAAACTGAGTGTTAAAGGAATAGATCGATTAGGTGTCTCTTGAACATCAAATTCAAGTGGCGCTTGCAGAAACTCATCCACTGCAGTCGCGACGTCGCGACCACGACCAGTAGCGAGGGGCACCGGACGATTCGGTGCCATACACCCAGATGGACGAGGTAGTCTGAGACGTAATATCGACTACAATAGTCATAGAGAACCATCCAAGCAAAAGAGCGTAATGTAGCCAAAAAAACTGCAGTGGATCTGAATGCCTCGACAGATCAAGGGGAATTTGATCACGCGCGACATGCGGCGTCTTTGTCTTGGAATGTGCACTTAATCGTATAACTTCGTATAATGTATGCTATACGAAGTTATTACGAGTGACCTAATAACTGCAGGTTCTGCCGTTCTTCAGGTGCCAATCGATACTGATTTTTCAGAGTGGCGCCGTTCTCCGATTCGCTCAAAACGTTTCATCGGACCAGCCCAACGCTTAGAAGATCTCATTGCTCCTTTGTCTCTCACGTTTGCTGATACACAAGAGGATTGCTAGAAAATAAAACGTCCTTGTGCTTCAGCTACGCGTAAAAGTAAAAGGGTGGCGAGTCATCATTTCTTCACCATTTCCTGTAAGTATTTGGCAATCGTAGGAAAGAGGCAGGTGATAGCCATAGCGGGCTTGTGGGCAAAGCTGCATATTGTAGCGTCTTGCAAATAGATATGTCCACTATTTTTGCCGACTCGACCTATTCAATTTTTTATTTAATCTAGATGTCACGTGTAACAGTTAGGCCGGTTAGGCTGCGTACTTTGGCCTTGTGAAAAAATGGTGGCCAATGTGGCGGGCGAGTTTCGGGCCACTCAATTTGGAACTGTACTGCGCTGGCGAACCCACTCCAACACCGGCATGTAATCCTTCCCCGAGAGGCAGACCGTTTCATTGGTATCACATTCTTGAAGAGCACTGAGCACAAATAAATTAATTCGCGCCATAAGGTCAGTCTCGGACTGATTTTGCACGGCTCCAAAAATAAAAGAATTTAGTGCTAAAAATATCAGAAGCTAGTACGGTATTAACCGTGTTACCTTGTGCAGTAATCAGTTTTCACATCAAGGCGGCCACTGATTTTTACAGTTGCATGGCCCATGAATGAGAGCCTAGAAGCCGAGATATTCATATTTTTAGGGGGTGTCCTTTGATTTTGCACGGCACTGTAGTGTGCAGACTGCGAAGACCTTCTAGCTCTTACATAGCAGACGCAGGTAAAAGAAAGTCTTCTCTGCCATAGCTCTCATGCAGCTGCAGTTGAGATTTCCTTCTATAAACTTTTATTAGTGTTTGCGTAAAACTATTTAGAAGGACACTCGCTGAAATCACCTTCGTGATAAAATTAGCCGTGCGGGGTACCGTACCAAAGTTGCTCACTGCATTCGTAACCTTCCCCTGGCTCCACACTTCATCAACAGCTCGATCTGCTATGGTAGGTACTACGGTCAGAGTCAACCGTGCGTTGCGCAGTTCTCAACGGCACGTTGAGAGATCCTCAACGCACGCTGTATGGGCGGAGAGCACAGACGGCTCGAGCATGCGAGTGTGAATGTTCTAATCGGGCGAAACTGCGCAACGTGGTCGTTGAGAACTGCGCAACGCACGGTTGACTCTGACTACGGTACTTATGGTTAGAAGCTGCTGCTAGGTTGCTGATGCATCTGACAAATCATCTTCAAAGGAGAAAAGTTCGTCATTTATTGAGGTGACCTCGATGTTCAACTATCACAAAAATAAAGAGTGACTGTCTCTTCCAATATTGCGTGAAAATAGAGCGTCCGGGGTTAAACATCCCCAAAATATGTGCAAAGAGACAGCGATGCAGCAAGGTGCATTAGTGGCGACACCCACAAATGTTATAAAAATGCTCTATTGGCTGAACAAATGAATCGGGAGGCAGCTGACCAAATCGATCTCGCCACATTTTGCGCAGTACTTATGTGAAGCATAATTACCCACAGCAGAAAAAGTACATTTTATTGATGTTTGTTCTCCTATAAGCCTTCTGATTACGCTTTTTCCTCGCCTCTAATAAGAAATGGCTTCCAATGTAGGAAAGGAGATCGTCTATACCGTTACGAGAGGCAGCTACGAGCAGTAGACGAGCGCTGAAATACACAATTAGTCTGGGATTTGAAGCAAGAACTAACGCTAAAGTCGCATCTCTGCGGGCAACTTCGTCAAGGTTTCGGTGAGTGTAAAGGAGCATAGAGCTTAGAAGACGATATGCGATTACTGTGTTCGAAGGTGAGCTAAACGTCGAAGTAAGGCCTCAGTTCAGTGAGCCCCATTTCTCCTGATGACCCTCCTCTGCTCGTTGCTCGTTCTCTATAGTCCCCTCGTCGTCAGAGTCTGTTGCTCGCTCATGCCTTCTGTTAAACACGTTGACGACGAGCGTATTTTTCCTTGTCGCGCGCATGGGACGAGGCGTTTTTTGCATGCAGAGCGCCGGTAATTACAAGGCAAAATTTATTTTGTAGCTCGCCAAATCTTGAAATATAGAAAATGCTTTTGACTAGAAAGCTCCAGACACATTTACAAGCAAAGGAAAGTTGTCAGTACTGAATGTTTCATGAAATTTCAGTGACATTGCCTGACATCATCAAAACTTGGTAGGAGATTGATAGAAAAGGAGGAATTCCACGCAATTCTTTCTTTTTGTTATTAGAATGAGTTTTCCTTTCTATGGAATTGGTATTTTACTCGCATCTAGTATCTCCTAGATGCAAAAAAAAATCTGCTGCCCAACGAAATGACGCCTCTGTTTGACTGTTAGTTTGCTTTTCATGATCAGATAAGGCGGCAGAATTGATTCAAACGACTCAATTCAAGATCAGAAAAATCGCTAGAGAAAGAATCCGGACACCGAGGGGCTAAATGGGTACTTTTGCGCTTGACTACGAGTGAAAACGTGCCTACTTGACCATCCAAGCCACATCAGTTTCGAAAGGCTGGAAATGGGGTTCTACAGACGGTGACATCATGATGAAAGGTCGATATGAACATCTTTGATGACATTTTCACACTTCTGATAGTAGAGCCTTCGTGGCTGTAATTCAATTGGCAGCGCATTTTTGCAGTTGACAAAGAATACGAGAAAAGAGTTCCTGCAATTAGAAAGATCACGGGTCGCAGCTGAGTATGGTATCTTAGGACCCTAAAGTAACTATCGAAATAGGAAACTCGCAGGTATCATTTAAGTTTCCTTGTCTCCAAGCTGTCGGTCACCATTGACCGACATCGTCCCATGGGACAGACTGCCTGTCGGCCACCATTGACCGACATCGTCGTCAACGTGTTAAAGGTTACGAGGAGGCCTGGCACTGACCCTATTAACAGCCTAAAATAAGGGCAATTTCAGACGTTATTCGGGTATTCTCGATTCCTTTATTTGCATGTACTCTACACCACTTCAATCTTGATGACATTTAGCCGCGACCAGATATATACATAATCGTCGTCGCTTGTGGTGTCTGCTCGCAGCCCGGATGATCGGCCGTCCACTGATGCACTTCACACTAATAAAGGCTTTTGGTTAAAATGTTGGATTTTTCGTCGTCTTTATTTTTGTACCGGGTCAAGTCTGTATCGCTGACTCTCGACAACTGTCCTGTTTCTGGATCAACACGCTCGCTGACTTTTAACCTTCTTGTCACTAGTCACTGTGAGTGTTGAGCCAAAGACAATCTACTTTTCTGCGTTCTGATCGACGATATTTCAATTTATTTTATCAGTTATATCAATTTATTCTCGATAATATCAATTTTCAATTTATTTAATTTATTTATTTTTGTCATAGTTTGCGAATCGCTCGATCCGGTCTAAGCGTCTTCATCGATTGAAAATCGAATGCATGGCGTACTCGGACGAAATTGATAATGTCTGTGAAAATTCTTCAACAAAAGATACTATGGAGGGCGTAGAAAATGTTTACCATTCCACTACTTTACATGCTGTTAGTTAGTTCTTCTTTTCGGCGAAAAATGTTTCTGATGAAGTTTTGTTGGCATGAATCCAGAAAAATTTCTAGGACTCCACTCCAACCTTCAGAGAATAATCTAGAGCATTTTCTGAAAGAATCTTGTACTCTATGGAAATCTTATCAGTGCGAAAACTAGGGCTACTGTCCTGACTTGGAACCTTATCATTGCGCTTATCAGTCTGTGCGTGGCTGACAAAGTCATGTCACAATAAGGTCTTGCCATAACTCACCCCAACAAGTCAAATCAAGTAAATGATGATGGCCCATAATTTGTCCTAACAAGTAAATCCAGTCCAACACTTCTCAGCAAATAGTCGTAGAATACTCATGTCCCTCGTGATTCTGGACTTCTCTTTACTTTCGCCTAACAATCAAAGTTTGAAATGGCATTTGTCGCACTTTTTGTTTACAGTCTTTATTAATCACCAGTATGTTTAAAACTTTCGGTAGGATCAGTGATTCTTAGTTTTTCGTCTCAATCTCTTCTCATTGCACTGTACAGCTGTTTTTCTGTGAACACGACACACACCGCCGAAATGACGGCAATTTCTCATTTAAGTCACCATTACTGAAGCTGCCTGGTTTATTATTTACGATTGCTTGCCTACAGGAATGGTCATCATTTCTACCTCAAAGGTTTTTTTTGATAGTGTGTGTATTCGTTTTTTTTATTTTTTACCCACTTTAGCCTAGGGGAAAGGGCTTTTTTCACCTTTTGGGTATCTGTGGAATCAGCTGAGTTGGAACAGCTGCGTGTTTAAGAATGTTATTCATTTAGAGCATGTGACGCCCTTCCTTTGGTTTGATGCTCTTCTAATAAGGAGATTTGCAGAGGTGAGCGCTATACAGAAGTCTGCAATGATTCCTGAAATGAAATGAAATGGGCTTCTTTACATTCTGTAAGAGAGTTCTATGTTTTAGCATATTATCAGTCTTTTACGATGCAGTATCTGGAGGATATCATAGAATGTGAGTTTCCATGTTCTGAAATTGAAATAGGCTCTATACAAGTTGGGTGGGCACGCCCAGCTTTTCCACGCATGTCAAGTGACTGCCCTCACTCCCCTCACTCCCCTAGATGGTCAGCTACACTCCCCCTGGCTCACGAATTCCCTCGAGATTCTCGTTACAGTATAGTAGCGGGCAGCAGTCCCACTTTCATACATTTCTGTTCCAAAATACGGCGTGCCCACCCCACTTGCATAGCACCTTAATCTGGTACAAGCTTTTCTATTCGTAACGTTCACATCAAGAACAGCTGCAGTGTTTTCATATTGGCGATTTGATTAAAGGCAAGTTTGCTTCACAATGTCTGTCAATCGATCACGATGTGCTCATTCTCTAGCAATATTGATAGAAAAACTCCAAGAATTCAGAATGATTTTTGGTTTTTTGTACTTACTGGACTCTTGTTTATACAGTATTATGGGTGAAAACTTGTAGTATATCTGTTGAAGTGCGACTAAACGGTAAGCGTCATAAAATGAAGCAAAACAGTGTTGCTTTTTGCAGCTCCAGCCGAAGTACAAACAATTGTTAGATTATTATGGGTCGTTCGACTGCTTATTGAATGTCAACATTGTAACATAGCATTAGTGTGAAAACGTTACCGGTGTTTCGCATTAATAAGATAGGTGGAAGAAGATAATGCAGGTTTTATGGATGGGGTAACCTTGCATTTATAGATTTTATAGATTCATCAAGTACAGTCAATTAGCTCTCGAAGCAGTACGGCGAATTGTGTAAGGCCCAAAAGCTGTGTCATACTTTGCTTTCGGTTTGCAGTCTCGATTGTGGAGCAGATACGTATTGACTTGAAGATTCTGCGACTGCATGTGTGACAAATACGTATCTACTCCAGAAACAATGCTATTTACCATACATTGGCTCTAAGGTCACCATTTCCTTAAGCAGTTACGCTTGTGGGATCGCTTATAAAGTCCTGCCGCTCTTTTTTTCAAAATCTTTCCTCTCTATTATCAGCGCTGTGTTTTCTAGAATTCGAATTTTTTGACGGCTATTCGCTTCCAAGTCTACCGCAAAAGTTTAAAAGCAGCGAGAGAGCGTTGAACCCACAAAAGGTGTTGGATTGTCATGCGCCTTCAGCTTATAGACATCCGCACACCCAAACAAATTGCAACCCTCATTTTCATGCGGGGAAACAAAAACAATAATACGCGAGAATATATATCCAAATAGAGCAGGTAAAACTCTGAATCATATATGTACGTACGAACTATGGAGGGCACTAGACAGCAAGCCTAGTTAAAAAAGAACCATGTGTTAGCAACCACCTAATGGCTGAGTATAACCAAATTTGAGAAAAAAGAACGACGCGCCTTGTTGGGGAACCCTTCTTCCCTAGCGTTAATCCCGCGCAGTCACAGGTCCGCCACTTTGGTCAGTCGTCGCCACTTTGCTCTGTCCAGGGCATCTTCTGCCGTGGCCGTGACCTCACTTAGGTCTTCTTGATTACGTCTTTCCACCTCTTCTTTGGGGCTCCTCGCGGTCGCTTGCCTTGCACTTCGAAGTCCATCGCTGTTCTTATCGGATGATCCTGTGGCCTCCTTCAGGTGCCCATACCATCGTAGACATTGCTCTCGCATCTTTTAGGTAAGTAATCTTTCTTCGAGTGCTATGCATGATGTAAAAACATGATGTGTTATAGGACAAATTCCCAAGCTGGGAAAAACTGACTCTGCTTACGTAGCCACCCAATCCTCGAACGCTTATGCTAAAAGTGTTTCACTCGAGGGAAAAGGAATACCAATTTAGTTGCTGATTTTAGTGGTCGAAGATTTACCGGAAGAGATTGGCAGAAGATTCGAACAGATGAGAAAATGGGACAATGATGTGGAAAGTCAGTTTTCAAAGTTTTTAAGTGTTTATTCACTTTCTGAAGTCTCTTGAAACAATCGTTGAAGTACTGCAACAAAGGGTTGTTGATGATTTCAGGACTTCGACTGGAATGTAAATATGCAGCTAAACGTATTATGGAGGTTAGAGAGACTTCTCAACCAATGAGAGAAAAAATATTGATGGAGCTTGCTGATGTAAGTATATTCCTACGACCGGAGGCCTGTTCATTTTTTATAAGAAAGCGTTATCATTAATTACATTTTTTCTCCATTTTTTCGGCATATTTTGCTTTTGGAAAACTATGCACACTTTTCCCCATGTAGATATAAACGTTTAGCGAAATCTTTAACTAAGCACGGCAGAACTGTCGTGTAAGGTCATATGCTAATCTTCCGAGTGTTGCACAAATGATGTCATAACTTTTTATTGCAGAAGTATCGCCTGATCCATCGGTTAAGTGAGAGGAAATTGGATCTTGCCATCAGAAGTGAACGTTTAATGAGTGCGGTTCTTGAGAAGGTGACAGACACGAATATTTTTGCAAAACTGGCATCCTATCCGTTTTGATTGTGACTGAATTCGATGAAGTAGCAATCCGTTATATTTTAAGGTGGCTGATTCATCGTATTTGTGTAAGATAGAGCTGGAAGTTGATAACCCAGGATGCACTGAAGCAATAGAAAAAAGTAAGTATAGAAATTCCACCTGTTTTTTAGTTTTTTTTTTTTAAGTCAATCAGTGTCTGTTTGTGTTTTTATATGTCTGCTGATGTTTCTTAATATGTATGTGTAGCATCTGTTCACGCGAACTAATTTGTGCGCCTACAACAACCTTCCCATTGTCAGTGTCTTTCTGACGGTCTGGCTGTCTGTTCGTCCCGAAGTGCTCATTCTGTATGGCAGGGAAAGAAGAAGTAAACTTTGCATAAAGAACTAGTAAACACTTAACAGTTAAGACCGTGTGGTATATTTCATACCCACATTCACAATTGAGCAGACCTAGTCTCTTGAGTTACTTTAGCACGTTTTTCTGCCTTTCAAAGCGAACCAATGTACACTACTATGGGTCGAAAAAAAAATAAGAAAACGGTGAAGGATGATGCCCACTGATGAGAGAAATATGAAAAATGTTAAAGTGTTATGCGCTCAACGGCGTCGTCAACGTGTTAATCTGTTTGCGCACTGATATCTGAGATAACCCTCAGTTTGCTCATAGCTACTATTTTAGGTGATAGGTTTACATTCGGATGAGCGCGCAGAAGTTGCGCAGTAGGTGCTAGAAAAGAAGAAGTGAAGGGAAACGGGAATGAATAAGGAAGAAAGTTCGAACGAAGCACGTGGAGACGAAGGTTTTCATGGGGTCAATGATGCCTCCATTTAAACGAATATTTAGCACGTTGACGACATTCCGTGTTTTGGCTTTTTCTCGCGTGGGACAGGAGCGATTTTGCGAGCGCGCCGTCCTCACCTTCCTTACGCTTACTTTCTGTTTAAAATGCCCAAAAATTTGAATTTCACACAATTAATTTAGCAACATGAAAGCGTAGAAGTTACCTATATAAACACGGTAAAGTTCATTTAGAAGAACCCATAATGATCACGAAGAAGCAAAAAATCCTTTCGACACGAATGGAGTAAAAAGCATTTCTATCAAATGCAATTGTCTTGAAACTCACAGAGTTTTGTATTAACTTCTTCTACAATCTTTCATATGAATGTTCACGACAGTGAAAGAGAAAATTAGGAAAGAGTTGAAAACTGAAATATTTGGAGTTTAAAGGAATCTTCCACGGACCATGGACCAGTGGGCGGGACCGGAAGTTTTTGTGACGAAATGCATGGTAGGTACGGATCCACGTGTCGAACGCACGAACGTGAACAGGATTCACTTCAAACCTTCCCATGAACGTGGATCCGTACCTACCATGCATTTCGTCGCAAAACCACTTCCGGTCCCGCCCACTGGTCCATGGTCCGTGGAAGATTCCTTTAAGTAAATCGTTGGTATAATAAATCAAGGCATTATTTCACCACACTAGCGGCCATGTGGTTTATATAAAAGGATAAAAGGATAAAGCATTTGCCGTTGATCAATCCCTTTTTGGGATGCGGCACGCATTCTACTTCCATTTGTACATTCGTAGTGGCGTTTGAATGCGATGTGGCCTATACAATGACTTGCGGGGGCCAGCCGATGTACAAGTCAGTGTTTTTATCCTCCCAGACAAGTCTGGTACCAATTAACCGACCCCGGAGGGATGGAAGGCTTGGTTGGCCCGGGCGACTCACGACCCAGGATTTGATCCCCGGACCGCTCGCGTGGTAAGCGCGCCACTTGTCACTACACCACTTCCGCCCTCATTTATATTATGCTATAAATTATCTATAGAATGAATACAAAACTCGAGAAGAAGGAGCGCAAGCGAATAAAAATGAAGTGACATAGTTCTGACGCGCATGCGCGTCAGAATGTCCGATGCGGTGCCAAATTTCTGACGCGCATGCGCGTCAGACTGTCGTTAACGTGTTAATGTACACTGAAGTTCTCTCATGCTACTGTGTGACTATTGCAATATAAACATGGCTATCGCTCATATTTGCCTTTTTAGATTTCTGCCGCATGCTCGGGCTCAAACCGACTTCATCACACTTAACTTCTTGTAATGTAGAATTTGAACCAATGGAAGATGTGAAGTCAATAACGCATGGTCAGCAGCATGACGTCAATGGAGAATTGACTTCCGCATTTGATCTCAAAGATCCTGCTTTATCAAGTATAAACGGTGAGCTGTTTTATTACTTACTACTTACTCGTTTCAAATGTCTTAAGTTTTTCTGCATAAAACGGTATAATCAGTTTGTATCTATTCTACAATGAGTTCTCGAGTTGTTTTGGCTGTTGTTGTGGTTCATCGATAATTTTGTAGGCAAACCAGATAGGGAACGATTTGGAAGTCCTTCACCAAGGGTTACTCCATGTGACAGTCCTCAGCCCACTTCAACTTCTGCATCGAGGTTAAAGGTGCGTCTTTTTCTCTAAAGGAAACTAAAACACTTCAAGGTCGTGGATTAGCAGTTGAGCGCTTCCATTGTGATGGGGGCTTCCAGGCTTCTAGAGAGCATAAGCGATTTTTCAGTCTTTTATCTCAGACCCCCCTCTCCATCTTTATCCCATATTAACAATTTATAATCTGCGTTGTAGTCTTGTATCAATTTCAAAGTGCCGAAATTGATTACGCAAGAATTGTAAATCTCGCGTAATCTCTTTTGAAATTAGCCCTAACTAAGACTAAGATTACAAGAATTCTTTCAGAAGTTGGGTCTAAAGCAGTTGAAACCACGCCTAACTTCTAGTGTTCCCTTATTCTTAATTTGTGAGATGTGCTCCTTTGTGCACTTAAGTTTGTGTTAAAACTGCGTATCCTATTCTTAAAATCAATCTCTGGTGACATAGTTCGACGGTGCTATCATCAATGATTTTTGGTATCAAAGAATGCATATTTTACATGCAACCTGAAGCTTTAAACAGTAGTGGCCGAAAACAGGTTCACATTTATCCCTGTTTTATGGTAAAACAATATGAGACAAAACTGTGGTGCGACACGATTTGGAGATGCTCAAGACCTGGAGGGATTAATGTTCAAGCTTAGTTTGCACTCTTTGCACAATGTTCGCTTTCACTTTTTACATTTCCAATAATCCTGTTGAGAATCTTCATAAATGTGGTTTGAACTTCATGTTATGATCTGGCCTTGGTGCAGAGCGAAGCATTTGTTGACAACTGGAATGATTGCCTCCATTGTTAGAGCACGAACAAATTACATTTTCCACGCGGTAAAGGCTCCCTTTGATCCTAGTCTGCTATTTGGACAACGGTATAGTTAATCATGGTAAAGGAGGATATGGATAACACATGGGAAATGCTTACCTGAAGCCCTTACATTGCGTAACTTTTTGAACAGCCAGTTTCGACTAAGTAGCAATTCAATTGCTACTAGTCGAAACTGGCTACTTATTGTTGGAGTCTATTCGAAATGCAAAAAAGAAGATTGACACACCAAATTCAACTTCCGTTATTATTCCCTGAGAACCGCTTATTTGTTTACGACCACAGTTACAGCAGGCTAATCATGTTGGCCAATTATTTCGTGAAAAATGCCGTCAAAGGGATTGTTCAGATGATCGTTGTCAGAGAGATCAATTTTCAAAAAGCTGTGTAACTGTACTTGTTTTCTTGAAAATGGTCGCCATAGATGGAATCTTCCCCCGGTGAATTTTTCCATTTTTTCAGAGGTCGATTTGACCTCAGAACCACAACAAAAACCTGGAATATCATATTGCCATATGTTTACCGGCTATTAAACCTTTTCTCCTATATCCTTCTATTTTATAAAGCGCTAACTTTGTGTGTCGGTTTGTGTATCTGTATGTGTGTGTGTGTGTGTGTGTATGTGTGTCCGTCCGCAAAATGAAGTGAGTGAGAAGGAAGCTCATGGGATAAACAAACCGCTAACAAATCGGGTAGCTTACAGGATTTGAGATATCAATGTTTTGTAGCAGGATAGTTGTGATAACACTCTCAGGGCTATATAAACACCTGCTTAGCACACTTCCGTTCATTCCACATGGTGCTGCAGTGGCAGCTGGAGGGCAGTGGAGAGAGGAAGGGAGGATGAGGAAGGGAAGCGAAAAATCTACCGTCATATCATGATTGTGTCCCTTCTACTGTTTGAAACACCATTGTGTTGCATACGCGTCACTTCCAGGAGGTGTTGGTGTCACAGGAGGAAGGGACCATAGCGGAGGATAGAAAGCTTGCGCAGGAAAGGAAGGTCCCGGCGGTTGACGGGGGACTAATCTGGTACTGATAAAACATGAGCCATTGACATGATTTCTCCATGGATCTAAGTGAATGATCAACTTTTGCCATTTCCTCTTCAGAAGCTTCTCTATGGTTCTGTTCATTATAATTTTGAAAATACAAGTTATTCAACTGAGGCGTCTGTTACTCTAAGGACAAGCTTTAAGGCGTGAAAAAACCAAGCTATGTCCCTGTTCGCTTTCCTTATTGTATATCTTTTGAAAAAGTGCTATTCTGTTCAGCATATTTTTATACAAATTGATAATAAATGATACTTGCTAGGTTATTTAAATAGTGAAAGTGTCGAAATTAACCAAAACGTTCCAACCAAGGTAACTTTTTATATTATTGAATGTTGTTTGTTATTTAGATGACCATAAGGCTTAAAAACAATATCATTTCAAGACTTCATAAAAACCTTGATTATGGCTCAATATAGATCCATATTTACAGTACTCTCATTCGTTTAGAAGAGAAAGTACAACTCTGGTACTCCGCCACCAACTGTTTCGAACTATACGCGTAGGAAGCAAGAAAGAGAGAGGGAGCGAATGAAGCTGAATAAAATACATGCTGCTCGTCAGGAAGAATATCGACGCAAACAGCAGAAAATGGCAATGGCGTCGGAACCAGGTAAGTTGGGGTGGAATATTCACTCCCTTTTCTTACTTCAAAAGATTGGAGCATCTGATGCAGATACATTTTCTCGACAGTTGGACTTTAATTAGGGCTGTAATTATCTTGGATACCTATAACGGCAAACACGAGTATTTTTAGAGCAAGTTAGGACTGTTCAGAGTAAACCTACAGCTGGTGGTAAACATATTCACTCATTGCTACTTTTTAGATCTGGCTTCATTTTCCGGAGGTACAAATGACTCTGGTCTTGGTGGCGTTCTTGATGAGGACGTTGCATTGTCCGAGGACGTTAAGTGGAAAGAGCAAGGTAAATATACTCTATAATTTCTGCAACGAATCTTCTAATTTTTATCATTTTTTATAGATCCACTTGGGTCAGACGACGATTTCGATGCAAATGATGTGTTGGGCTTGTTCCCATCGCTACCGTCACCTCCTAGAGAAATAATGGAGTCCTTGAAGGTTTTCTCTCATTTTCCGTGATAGGAAAACAAGGAAATACTTGGAGAGAAAATTCATTTTATTAAGGAGGATTCTCTGTTTCCTGATGATGACTTTATGGGTTATGAAACACACGCAACGGTAAGCTCACAACTTCCTAGTCGTACTTCATTATTATAACAAAAGTGTATCTTCTAAAATGTCATGTTACGATGTTTTGCGACAGTCGCAGATGTTTTTTCTACAAATTCCATTTTTTTTATTGCTTCGCGACCGACAACAGCCAGCGCTGTCGGCTTCGCAAACGTTACGGCCAACTCCTGTACGCAACCGTGCATTGTTTTGCTCGAAGGGATTGTTGCTGAAAGATTCTTCGTTTTTTTTTCTCAAAATGACTATGTCGGACGTGGTCACTAGGGACAGCCTCAATGTTCAACGCAGGAAAGTCCAGTTTCCGAAATGAAACAAACTTACGAAAACCACATTGTATGTATGGTCGAGTTAGTGAGCGAAACAAAGGAACTATCTGGAAAGAAGTGTGCCTTTTTACGCCCGAGAGAAAACGACCAGAGACAAGATGCTGTAAGGAAGAGAAATGTTACTGCCATGGGTAAGAAAGGCCAAAAGAGTTCATGGTGAAGACAGTCCAAAAATCAAGTGGAATCGTTCCCGTCGCCAACGTTGTAAAGGTACGGCGGAAATCGAAAGCGTAATAGTCCTTCGGGTTTTCGAGATATTCACTGAGACAAATACAACTTTTTTGTTCTTTTGTTTGCGTATCGTGAATGGTGGATGCAGTAATTTGTGGGTGAGGTGGAATCATGATTTTCGTGTGGACGATTCCTTCAAAGTCAGTGATCAGGACGGTTGTACAGGGGGGGGCCAAAAAAGAGTCACTTTGCCTATGGCGCATATCATCAAACTTTTCGTCGCAAAGGATGCCGCTGTTATTGGGAGTTATACGGCGAATTATTCCTTAGATGTCCCCCCATAAGCAGAATCAGGCCCACCTTCGCTGCGTTCACCGTCTCCAGAATATGACGTCATCTGTCATCACCGTCGAGCTCAAGGAGGCCTACCATAATCGCTCCATTCTGAAGCTGCTACATAATTTCTTCAATCGGATAACTGGTGAATGGCTTCTTAGGGACACTAGCTCTGACTATGCAAAATGGCTTTTGACCAGCGTTTCAGAGACGTCGTAATCTCTATGGTTTCTCGACGACCTCGTTGAGCTCGTACCGCGAACCATGTTTCCGTGGGAAAATCTTCTGATGTCGTCGGTGTAGAAGGCCCTATGTAATTTTTTGATAGAATAGAATGTGCTCTTCAATATGCAATTGAGCTCATTCGGTTTGGTTTTGGCAAAGTGTAATTAATTCGATTGTATAAAGTCAATAACTACCTTGTGCAGTGACCTTTCCATGCAGGAACTTTTAAACGCAATAAGGTTCAGATCACGTGGAAGGGAATATTTTCAGCTACACGCCTATTTCATATGATTTCCAAGGCTTTTGGTCATGCTAACTTTGTATTCTTATACATTACACTGAACTAAACTTGATATAGAGCTTTCATTATAGACCTTCCCTCAATCGCCTGCTATGCAAGGCCTTCTGTTGGACTCTGCTGCGTCGTCGCCTTCACCTTCGACCAGCGCTTCTTCATGGGATCGAAAGAAGAGAACAAGCATCTCTTTCGGAAACGTGAACGAAACCACTAGTCTACACGGACGTCCGAGGAAGTTGGTGACATAGCCTGTTTCATAGTGAGGGATGGATCTGCCAACATCAAAAGGCCAATGTTGCCATTTTCTGAAAGATTTGTTGCAGAATGACAGAACGGGCTGTGGAACTCCTTCAAAATCATAAGGATCGGGAAAAATTCAAGAGAAGTGGAGTCAAAGCAGAGTCGGTCGATGGAGAAGGCAATGAGAGATGGTGTTTCTGTAGAGAGGTTTCTATTATTCAGTAGCTTGTTCTCATTGCGTGCATAGATGTGTTCTGTTGAGAGCGGACTCGAATCTCTAAAAAACTTGTTTTCAATTATTCATAATTCCTTGCTTAGTGCACAGCTTTTCAGGTGTCAAGCGGTAGTATGATATGCTGTGATGATCCGGACGTACGTATTTGTTTTTTTTTCTCTTCGATTATATTCATAGGATTGTGCATTTGTCTTTTCAGTGTAAATATCAATGGTTTCATTTCGAATGTGTTGGTCTAGTTGTGGAACCGAAAGGACAATGGTTCTGTTCCGAGTGTTCTATGAAAAAACGCTAAGGTTGGTTTGGTAGTATCTTGCGTCATTTGCTTCGAAAGACATCCTTGTTCATGAGTTTTTGGTATGAGAAGTTGTGCGAATTTGAAATTCTACAACCAGCCCCAGGACATAGAAATGAGCTTCTTCATTTAAGAAGCGAGTAAGCTTCGAATATTAGGCTTTGTGTTAGAAATAGCCCTACAAAACAAATAGGTGGGTTGGTTATGTAGAGATGGGATGCTAACATCTTCAATATTGGGTGTGAACATGGCCAACAGTGCTTTAGAAATTACTAAGTTCGCACTGGCGAAAGGAAGCTCCTCCAGTCTCTTGGTCGCACTGCAAATGTTTTTGCTGGGGGAGCATGAGCCTGACTTATGTTAGTCATCTAAAGCTCGCGTGAGAAATGTTAACGTTGAAATGTGGCGAAGCCGCGCTCTGACCTAACGCCTATACCGGTCCCATAGGGTACTCTGAATAGGGCGAACGAGTGAAGTTACCTGCTAATCTCGAAGAGCTGGAGAAAATTTGCGATCAGCACTGTCTATCTCTGTTCAGGTTTAATGCAAAATTTTGAAATGGGTCTTCGCCTAGGAACCCACTTATGTTCACGTCAAATCGCTTTTGTTTTCAGATATAGTTATACCGCAGAAGCAAGAATAGGATTTTTTCATGTTGTACTTTCCTGTTGCTTTCCTTTTTTGATCAGATCGATATGTTAGGTCGTTAGGTCACCCGTGTTATAGGCTTATATGTGCTTTGTTTTAATAATTTGCCGAGTGAGAATGTGCCTTCTCCCGATGTTGTGGTTTCCCACCCTCCACCTTGATGCTCACTCTAGTATTGTTCAACTCAGCTATGGTTCAGCGGGTTAGTAGGAATATTGGGTCGACAGTGTTATATTTTAGACCATATTTTGACGTTCTGAGTGTTTCTTATTAGAGAACGATCTCTGTTGGTCTCTTGTCTTCACTGATCTTTCCGTGACAAATAATGTTTGACAGTGGCTCAGTCAGTCTCGTGTGAATTGTGTTTCTGATATGCAAAGAGTTGTTCTTTCCATAGGAGTGAATTTATTTGAAATTGTTGTGTTGGGACAGGGTTAAAATGATTTAATGAAAATTTTCTTGAATTTGTTAGACTTTGAGAGGCTCCGAATTGCTAGAATTTACTTGGTTAAAAAGGGCATTGGATAAGGTTTAGGGAGTTCATGAAACAAACTGAATAGTACTGAATCCATTCGGAATTCCAGGACTGACCATGAGACTATACCGTATCCATTGAGTATAGCAGCGCACATGTTCACTACTGTTATCTGCAGTGGCGGCCCTGAGCATTCAGGCAAGTGGAACTGGCATTATAAGAGACGGAAAGTTCCGACCAGTCTATTATTAGAAGCGGACTTCACGAAGGAAAAGCTACCCAATAGAAAGTGAGGTAGGGTGGTCAAGATGCAGAGATGAAGAAAAAGCATGAGAAGGCGGCCCAGAACCGGAGAAATGGAATACCCTCTTGCCGTTGATTTCTGCATTGATGCGACTGTCATCGTTGCTGACGTCTTGAGCGCTAACGCTGTGCGGAACGCCTAGAATCAGGCGGTAAGGGGTTAGCTATTGGCGGGCGTGCAGAGGCGAGAGTGGCGCGGCTTGTCAGCGTTAGGCCGATGTCAGACTTTGCGAATCGCGCGATTCGCTAGCGTCTTCGCGGCCGCGTCGCGGCCCAGGTGAATCACTCAGAGTGGCTGCTACCGCAAACGCGAATCGCGCGAATCGCTAGTAAAAATGCAGTGAATCGGCTACCGCAACGCGACCGCGGACGCTAGCGAATCGCGCGAATCGCTAGTAGCGAATCGCGCGATTCGCAAAGTCTGACATCGGCCTTAAGCCGCTCGAGGCATCTTCATCGCTGCAGAGCGCGCATTCTCCCGCACCCGCACGGATCCCGCCTCCCTTTCGACTAGGTGTATTCAGACAGGCAGGACTGCGGTGCGCTTCATAATTATAAGGTCACCTCTAAATTTCGCATTTCTGGAACAAGCAGACGACTGGAAATTTTTCTAATATCACCAATGATTCCCTCACTATGAATAACCCCTGTATCGCAATTTTGGTGAGAGCAGCTTTTCTTTTACTTTTTTATAATTATTTTTTGGTTTTTGCACCGTTTCATAATGTAAGGTCATCCTTAGAAAAAGAATAGTCAGATGAAATTAATAGCAGACATTGGAGAGTTAATAGTCCTCCATTATTGAGTGCAAAATCAAACAGCCTCCGTTGCGTACTGGAATTGAGATTCTGAGTCAGCCAAACATCGATTCGCTTGCGTGCTTCAAGGGTGCTTGTTTCAGCTCTTTTGTAGTTCCTAACTGGTGTTTATCCGCATGATACTCCATGACGAAAATGTCTCTGAGATATTCTATCGAAATGCGACCAAAACTACAGGATAATCTTTTCAGATCGTCTGGATTTGGGGAGTGCTGCCGCTTCTGGTTGACTGAATTACATGAGTACCTGTAATGTTCTGTAAGAGTACGTAGTATAGCCGATGTTGTTGGCTCAAGAAAGAGATCAGATGTCTTTGTAAGGCTCTACGGTGAAATTTGGAGCCCATTATGCAGGTCATGGAAAAAATTGCCGGCACAGTATCATTACAGAGCGCATCATCACCTTTCACATTTCCTTCACTAGGATTGCGAGCGCTGAAACGAACCGGCTACCTTCGCGAGTCACGGCAAAAGCGTTCTTATCCACAGGAACTGTTTGTGTAAACCGCTTCATCCAAAAAAATACCCACCCACATAAAAATGGTCACTAAGAGTTTGAGCCAACTTTGTCGCATTCCTGACAATGCCGATGCTTCTTTTCACCTCTGCAGTCCACACTTTTTAAGATAGGAATTTTGATTTAGGAGCGAGTGTAATTCCATCTGGAAGTTCTGTTTGGGCAACCCTGGTAACT
>MU870248.1:14072-26543 GCA_036418205.1 Ostertagia ostertagi | reverse complement strand
GACCGAAAAAAAATTTAAAAATTTCTAAATTAGTATAGAAGCCACCTAGACAACTGAAGATTTGCTTCCTTATCAGGTAGAGTGATGTGTTCTCACCTACAAAAAATCGGAACAAAAGCTTGAGTTTTGAGGGAGTTACGTTTAAAAAAGTGAAAACGAATACTTCACTGCACGGTACTGTATATCCCGCACTGAGCTTCCGTTCCCGTACCTGGCATTCCTGTCTGAAGTTGTCGTCAATGTCAACCACATCCTTGTTTACTCTGGCCTTTTTGCATTTACCAAGAATCACCTCGGGAGCGCCCTTCATCATGACGACATAACGAGCCTCATTCTAAATAAATCTTGGTCATCTTCAATAGCAAGAGCAAGACAATTCAAGTATGCTCATAATATTTCCACCTGAGCTGGTTCAGGAAGATTCTCGACTGGTTGAACATCAGCCAAACATCGACTGACAATCAGCTGCCATCGACGGATCGAATTGAACGGAATCTCATGCACTGACTGAATTATGTGTCATGAAGAAATGTCAAAATAGTAGAGGAGGAAGGAAAGAAGAAAAGAAGTAGGGGTGCAAACTGAAAGTGAAGCTAACGCCGTCCCGATGTACGATAGCACGGGACCCTAGAAGGTCCAAATGCTAACCCCCATCCCAAACTCACATGGTATCGTTGACGAATCGCTTCAACGCTTGCGTTCAACTCCACGTACTTAACCAAAGCCACATCGCTCGGAATCCCGAAGATGTCGTTCTTGCGGCTCTTGGTCCTGCCGGTAGTCGGATCTGAAATGGCTGCTAGTAAGGTTGGTTCCAATGGGATATCTTATAATAGTTACTCACGAGTAGAAACAGGCACTGGTTCCTCGGAGCGTACACCGTTTTCAAGAGCCGGTAGACCATCGGCGTCCGGAACTGTCGGACGTCGGTGTTCTGACACTTGGCCAGTGCGGGTGTCGCTAAAACCCGCTACCATTATTATATATTAATTTGCACAAGTCATTATTGAATTGGTGTTGGCGATCAGAGCTGATAGTAAGACTTACACAATCGTGAACTTCTTTTTCACGGGTCCGCTGAGCATCGCTTCAGATGCCGACTTCTGTAGCGCTCGCATCGTCGACACACGCCGCATCGAGCGACGAACATGTTCGAATTGGGCTCGGTTGCAGACCGACATTACTGAAACCGTGAATGATAACACAATTGTTCTTTTCGGAGGATGCGGACTATCCGAACAGCAATAAAGACCTACAGAACCCACGCAAAAAATGAAACTTCAGGCAGCGCTACCGCTAGATACGGGCCATTGTGGTAGCAGTACACCTCGTAAAACACCTCTTTCTGGCCGAGCAGGACTCAGCCCAGAGCGGGAGAGGAGATATTCTAGGGTGCGTCGACAAGTTTCACTTCCCCAAATTTCCCCTCCTGGGCTTAACCCTGGAGGATGCCTCCGTATCTTGCGACAGCGTCCTTCAGGCTATTAACTTGTCAAGTGAATCGCACCGCTATGCCCATAATTTACAGGTAAGTGGCCACCGTAGCTTCATAACGGTAACATCTGTTCATCAAAACTATGGAATATGACTCTTCGAATAATCTAACCGAATTACCGGTAAGAATTTCGGGAAGCGGTTCCTCGAGACGATCACTGGACCTGACAGTGGAACGCATGGCTCGTATATGCGGATGTTTCAAATCAACGCCGGCACCTGAGACAAAGAAAATATTCAGAAAAAATGTAATCAGTAGCGATCAGTTTATTACTTCCATTTCATAATGGTATTGTACGTATAATCAATCTACAAAAGCCATAGCAAATGTCTGAATTGCATTGGTCGCTTAGCAAAAGTGTAGCTCTATTTAGTATTGAGTAACTGAAAACAATCGGATAACGACTAATAAAAAATCATGGGAAATTACTGAAAAATTATCTAAATTAATGTCATTCTTGCAAAATCAGTGGGTTGAACTAACCAGTAACCATTCGCCGATTGAACCACAGGTCAGTGACAACCATTTGATTCATAGTTAACGTGCCCGACTTGTCTGCACAGATCACCGTCGCCGCTCCGAGCTCATCTGAAACAAATTTGATGGTCGTCTTTTTGATAAAAATTGAAATATTTAAAGTTATATCCAAATAAATATATAAAGATTGAAAATAAAAATTAAATTAAAATCAAAGATACAATGAAGATGGGAGATAATGCGAGTTGCGAAGAGAAGTCCACGTCTCAGGAAGTCCTAGTAGGAGCATAGCAGATTGCAATATTGCGACGGAGGTGAGATGTCGAACGGTGAGCGAATCCTGATATTTCTGATGGGATTTCATCGAAGACCCTAACGCCTAGCGCCGTAGTGGCACCTTTCGATTTGTAAAGGTGGTGCGACCTTCTGCCCACAGGAATCGAGTAATTCAGTGAGGCTAAGCCCAGACCTTGCCTTTAAGCAACAGTTTTCAATGTGGGGGAAGTAAAACTCAAATTATTAGGTGAGCAATAATCATTTCGCTTTTTTGGGCTCATGATTCCTTGATTTTTTGCTGATTCTTTTTAAAGGTTTATGTAATCCATAAGCGCTCAATCTCTTGTACAATTTGATGTACAACACTTGTGCATTTACTTCACTATGGTACATAGCGTTTATCCACTAGCAAAAAGATTGGCCCTGAACATGAGCGCAAGTTGAGCTCGAAACCGAATGCTTCTGCATCTGCTCGTAGATCAATGAAGCCTGGGATGAAAGGCACGCTTGCAGAGAGGACCGTTAGAGAACGCTGTTGATTACGCATTCATTGTTTTTATTGATTTTGTTACTAAGCTTATGAGCGGAATGAAAATGGGGGATAACTATTGCTCAACCGAATATAAAAGTACAATCGGCAACCAACTGGAGACGGTGCATTCGTTGTTAACACTAACCTTATTATGAAGCTGATCGCCCACTGAAACACGTCGATCTGCCTACCCTTGCAAGATCTGTGTGTTTGAGATTATCGCTTTAAGGACTGATTACTACCCTAAAATCCCATAGATAAGAGCGGTCCATAGATATTTTTTCAAAAATAAAATAAAAATAAAAATATTTTTTCAAAATCATTTTTTACCGGTAAATTAAACCGCTCTTATCTATGGAATTTTACTGATCGAATGGGCTCTTCAAGTTCTATCCAGAGATCAAATTCCGGCATTTCTAGAGAGATTCCGGCAGAAATTCCGTTAAAATCGCTATTTTTCTATATGAATTGTTTATTAAGTGGGCGGGGTTTTAGAGTTGAGGGACGGAGCTTCTTCTAAACTTCTTCTCCGATTTTTATTTATCCATCCATCAAGTTAGAGGGGTGACTGCATTCAATTTCAATTTCATTCCAATTCATTTTTCACCGGTAAATTAAACCGCTCTTATCTATGGGATTTTAGGGTAAATATCTAGACATCATCGTTTTGCTAGTCAAAAGCGGAGCAATCAAGAATGGCGCTACTACAAAACGCTTCTTCTAGGTTAGCCTTCTAGCCCCCCAGGGTCACTAAACCCTTAGACTGGTCCAGGAAGATAAAAATATAGCGTTTCATAAACTGGGATAATTGCAACTTATTGTAACGCGCACAAATCGCATTCGAACGTTATTACTACTGGAAATGAAATTGGAATGGGTGACGTGGCCAAGTAAGGATTTAAGGCAAAAGTCGGGCTCAATAAGGGGGTATTATGGCGATTGAAACTGAGTATAGAGATGCGAAGTGGAACGACAGTGGAGAAAAAACGAAAGAAAAACCGTCGACAAGGCCGAAAACGAAACCCCGCTCCCACTAGCAGTGAAGGAGGCTTGCTTGGGAGAGAGCCACGTCCAAACGAGTTTTCCGGATATGCCAGCCGTTCCATCGGTTGATACGGCAATCAACCTAGCTGATCTCACACGTTACGCCAGCCACGCACCACGTCCGGAGGCTATATCAGTAGTGGAAAGGCCTCCTATGACCGCCTAATCCTGGGTCGTGGCTTTTTTGATGTTTTTTTTTTAATTTTTTTCACGCTCCCATTATATGACAACTGCTATAGTGATGACGATGCTATAAAGTTGGTGAAACAATTTCTTTATAGGAAAAAAAACAAAAATAATGATGGGAAGAGTGACTATTATGGAATGTTTATAATCCGAATGACTGCGTAGAATAGTTTGCAAATAAAGCGCTCGACCATAACCCTGAAGAGACATATCGAAACGGCGCAACCAACCAATGAGATCAAGTTTCTTGATGTAAATGTTCTTTTGTGCCATTCGCCGTGCAATTATTCGCAATTGTGACATCACAGTAGCTGGAAGACCTTGTGGAATGTTGGCCACAATGACTACCAGAAAGCCCATAACGAAATGATCCAGAACATTTTCGAACCTGAAAAAGCAGAGTTTAGCATTTTTCACATAGAACCATTTTTCAACCATATGGTAACCAAAGTTTTTATGGCTCACAAAGCAGGCATAAATTTGAAAAGAATGACTAGACCAACGCGATTCGCTTACTTGGCAACGATGCATCCGATGAGAAACATGGCTACAGCCATACAAATGGCAAGCACTGAGATGAACTGCGCAAAGGTGCGCAACTCCGCCTGCAGCTTGCTCTTAGTAGGCGGGATTTGCGTGTGAAGATTCGCGATTCCACCTAGCACCTAAAAAGTAGGCACATTGAAACCAATAATTACTTCATCAGTAAATACTATTTTCCACATTCAGTTATTCGGCCATAGCGGTAGGCAAAAGGATTTGGTGCTGATGTTGTTGGAGTACTGTCTTACCCAAAATAAATAAAAAATGTTGTAGTAACCAGAATCCAAGCGCAAAGTTGACTAATTTTTTTGTTGGAAATTTGCTAGCATTTTTTCTCCCGTGTATTCCCTTTCTATTACAAGCCCTAACGCCATCACGAATCAAGGTGATTCTGTGTCAGAGAGACGTGAGTTGGAAAGGATAGTAAGCTTTCAGCGATAAATAATCACTTTCTGGATGTGCAATGCGTTCTGCTTCCATTATGAATCCTAATAGATTTTGAGAACAATATGGTCCACACAATGACTTATTCGAGCCAGCGATGTTCCACTCACTGTAGCATCCTCCCACACGAATCTGACATCAAATGGCCCACCTAGGACCGTATGCTGAATGTTGGGTAGGGGACGGGGATGGGTGAATGTTGGGGAGGTTCGTCGCAGGACCCACTGGGCAACGGTCGCACCTTTGATTTTGCAGCTTTGTTTCCATCCTTTTACTGTTTCTGATTGTATATTCGCACGTAAATACCTTTCTTTACACCAAAAGCAGCGATGAAAGAATGGAAACAAAGCTGCAAAATCAAAGGTGCGGCCGTTGCCCAGTGGGTCCTGCGACGAACCTCCCCAACATTTACCCATCCCCGTCCCCTACCCAACATTCAGCATACGGCCTGAAGGCTTGCCATATTTGACCCCGAGCAAAAGACGACAAAAGGCGCTGTGCTAGTTGGTGTTCCATCACTACCGTCCACGAGAAACCCCACCAAACATTAACAACTGCTTCTAACGATAAGCATTAGCGTAGTCTGCTTAATTAGCCCTCAAGGGTTATTGTGAACCTTACAATATACCTTCAAACCATTGTGAATGTGTGAATGGGGGAGCATTACTCATCCACAGCCGACTGACGAAAGTAAAAAAAAGATGTGACCTAGCCTATCCTATAGCCTGTCACCTTGCCGCTGACCGCCTTTGGTACTGACAGATCGGATTTCAACCTGGTCCAGTTCCTTACGATAGAAATTAAAGGCACTGGTCGCGATCGAGTTGGGAATTTATGTGTTGAAAGTGAGTGTAGAGATGCAAAATGGAATGACAGCAAAGAAGAAATGGAAAGAAATCGTCTACAAGGCTGAGATAAACCTCCTCTAGAAGAAGGAGGCCGGGAGGAAGGGGTGCCTGAATGTATTCCGCACATGTCACAAGCCAAGCAAGGCTCTCGCGTGGGGGGGGGGGTGCAGCCGTAGCCCAAAATGCTAGGCCGGGGACTACTACCGAGCGGTTCCAAATCACGAGCGTGGCACCACCACTTTCGTTGCAGACCCAGCCATAGCATTAATAGATGAAATTATTTGACTGCCTAATCTCAACAAGTGCGTTTAAACCATTGATGAATTGGAAGTGTCCGAATGGCGCGGAAGGTTAAGGTTTACCCAGCCTATCTTCGGGAGATTCAGTGCCACAGATTAAGGATAACGATGTGTTTAGCTCAAACATCGTTGTGCATTCAAAAGAAGCAACTCACTGTGAACTTCCCGGTTCGGATGACAATGCCGAGTCCATCACCCTCCGTGCAGTACGATCCTTTGAAGGCGACATTCCGCGAGTCGAACACGGACACATACGAAGCGGCCGCTTCTGCTGTGCACTCGACAGGAGTTTTCCTACCTTAGTTCAAGAGTTTGATATAAAGCACATAGCTTTTAATTCATAATACTAAGCGCCTAACCGGTCACTTCCGACACCTCGATCGTCAGGCAGTTTGTCTGAAGAATTCGGATATCGGCCGGTATTCGAGAGCCCGATCTGAAAATATATAGTTCAAGTTCTTCAAGAGAAGCAGTCAATAGCTCATCCAGAGTGCAACATATAAACAACAAACGATAGAATTGAAATAAAGGTAGGAAGTGTAAAGAAAATGTGCAAAAAAATTATAGGCGCTAACTCGGTTGGGGAGAGCTAGTAGGGTCGACCGTCCGTTAGACAAAGTCTAACTAACGAGGGGGTCGTATTTGGCCGACCAGAAAAAGAAAGGGGGGGGGGGGTCGTATTCGCAAAGACCAACGTCGCGATACGTAGGTGAAAAGGCATAACTTTTTGAGTGCTGTCTCCAACTATTACTCAAGTAAAACGAAGCATTGCGCACCTCAAGCAGCTAGAATCTACAGCAAGGAAGTGGTCCATTATTTGACTGCTTACTCACACATATTGCTGCTAAACAGGAGAACTCAATTGTCCTTCAAAAGTGGAGAATAATCAAGCCAAAAAGTGACATTGAGTAGACTGACTGCTAATAAACCAAGAACAGTTTAGGAAAAATATAATGTTCTGACACCGCTTCCTAAAAAGAATAGAAATCTGTTATGAATGCGCCAACGCTTGTGCGATGTCATGGTATCATTATTCCCCATAAAACTGAGTTTGAGGAAAGCTGTGAGTGTTTGAGTGCCGAAAACTAGAGTTTCCAGAATAGCTCCGAAAATTCATGAAAAAAAAAACGATAACGGGACGATTTTTGAACGGGTCAATTGGGAAACGAGATCAAGCATTCGCTAGAAAGCTTCTACCTCCTAGTTCCTCTCAGGTGGGCAAGAATTGCAAAAAGTTGGCTCTAAAGAAAATTATAACAGTTCAAAGCCAAAACAACAGCGCTCTTCGAAAAACCGATCTGCGAGTTCTCCAGAATGGTACAACAGGACGATTGTTTGACTCCATCAATTTCTGAAAGGAGTGCAAGTAAAAAGTTAAGCTCCATCCTTCTAACTAATTCCAGGGGGTCAAGAATTGCAAAAGGTTAAATCTAAAGAAAGTTATAGTCATTGAAAGCCAAAAAAAAACCGGCTGTGCACAGAAAACGGTCCAACGGGGCGATTTTCCGAATAAATGAAACTTTATAAAGTTTGAGTGCTTTTTAGAAAGAAAACACAACAGAGTTTCAAAATTTTATTACCACTTCTCACATTTTCTTATTTGGAAAATTAAACCGCGGCGCAATGTGCTCGGAGGGGCCAGTCGCCGGCGCGGCTCAGCGATGCGTAGTGTAACTCGAACGTTCCAGCTTCTCACGGAACATTCCAGCTTCTTACGCATGCTAAAGTGACTGCCCTCACCCCCCACCCCCTGAATTGGCTACATTCCCCCTGGCTCACGAATTTACTGTTGCCGCAACGCCGCGCGCGGCGACTGGCCCCCTCCGAGGCACATTGCGCCTTAAACCTTTTAAATGAAAAAATGCGCACTTCTGTGGAATCTTAATTCTCTACCCCGTAACTAAAAGAGTTTTGAAGATATGCACAAACGTGGTAGTTTTCTGAAACTACATAGTAGTCTCCCAGATAAAAAATCTACCTAGCCGTTTGAAAAAAAATTGACGTTGACAGGATTACACTCATCTGAAAATTAATAGTCCGCCTCGATCTATCCGCGCTGGGCTAAGGGGAAAATTGTGCGCGCCAATGCAAGTGCGCTGATCCTGGTGTAACGCCCGAATAAAGTTACGGAGGTCTTCGCAAAACCACACTGACACCCCAAATATGACCCCTAGTGTACATTTACAAAAAGGGCGCTATGTGCCTCGGGGGGGGGGGGGCAGTCACCGCGCGCGGCTGTGCGGCAACAGGAAATTCGAACATTCCAGCTTCTCACGCATGTCATGTGACTGCCCTCACCCCCAACCCCCCTGAATTGGCTACACTCCCCCTGGCTCACGAATTTCCTGTTGCCGCAAGAGCGCGCGCGCGACTGCCCCCCCCCCCCCCGAAGCACATTGCGCCGCGGATTGACAAAAAGGTTTGGGGGGGGGTGTGGCATCGAGCCTCGCTAAAGGAGGGGGCTAAAATATCTCGAAACTGTCCAAAATGTGACGGTTGACCCTGACTAGTCGCCGACGCGGCGCGCGGCATGTCTGCGTCCTCTCAGCAAAACTGTGCAAACACACGCCAAACACTGCAGCTTTTTTCGGCTTTGCACCTGAGTCAAGTGACTCGCCCTACTCCCTTAACCCTGAACTGCCCACATTTCCCCTAGCTCAAGGAGCCCTCGCTGACCACTGAAGGGACGCACACATGCCGCGCATCGTGGCGGCAACTGTCCCGCCTCTGACCAAGTTAGCACCAAATTACATTTTAAAAATATACAGCGAGATATAAAATTTTCAACGGACCTAATGATCACCAAATCGCCAACGACGATGTCCTCGGTGTTGATTTCCTTCTCCTCACAATCTCTGATCACAATCGCCTTCGATGGCAGAAGTTTGGTGAAGCTTTTTAAATACCTAACAAAACAGAATGTTCCTAAACGTGGTCGAACAATACCAAATGCAAAGGAAAAGAGATACAAACAGCCAAGTGGAATAGAATCTTCTATTGACTCACTTTTCGAGCTTTACTCTCCTGCCATAGTGAGAGAAGGCTCATGACGAGAACAACAAGCAACAAAATGAAGGCACAATAAAGATTGAGCGGCTCGTTGAAGCCTTGCGCATAATGCGCAAAATATGCGGCTATGGAGAGAAATGCCGCACCTGAACAGAATACGGTAGCCTGATTACGGTAGACATATGCGAGGTGAACGAAAAGCAGTAGTTCGTTAACGTCTTCTTACCGCACTTATCCCTCAGTATAAGCACCCCATCTGTCCAACCAAAACAAGTTCTTCCCGCAGGTCCCCGATTTATCAAAACCGACAAAGCAATAATGAATTTCAATATTTCCAAAAAAAGCAACTAACCCGTTAATAATAGCCAGAATTTGAAATGAAATTGCCTGATGAAAACCCGAAAGAGATGTTCCTCCCTCGGTGGAGGCAGTACGTTTCCACCGCCATCTCGAAGACGCTTTCTATAATCAATTAAATAATCTAAAAAACAATTCAAATTTACACAATTTTAAATATCTGGGACCTAACAAGAGGCGAATTCGAACAAACGCTTTCTAGAATGCGCTACAATCAATTCACCTGGCTTCTTCACTGTGTAAGCCATCACTGCGTTCGGGAAATTCGTGATGAATATATGAATCTGGATAGAGATCTTTCAACTGTTCGATTGTCAAGTGATGCTCCACGAATGATATTCCCACGGCCTGCACAATCTAACAATTTTGCCTGCTCAACAGAGCTTCAGCGATCAAAACTCACCTTTCTTGCCTCCGAGATATCCCTTTTCTCGGGGCTCACCTTGTCTCGCCGCCTCCATCGGCTCCAAACTCCTAAGTCAGCTTTAGTGGTGAGGTCTGATGAAAAGGCGTCTCAGAAATATGGCATTAATCAACAACAATCTATAAAGCACTCAAAAACTACGCACCTGTGCACTGCTTCAGTCGACAATCGGTCTTGCAGTGTCCTTCTAAAACTAAAAAAATGATACTTTGAAACCATCATCAAAGATCAGTTCATATTCAGAAAAAGTAGTTTCCGGAAATTGGAAAAAATCAAGAATTAAAAAAAATTAACTTGTTTCAAGGAAGACCATTCTCATTCTCTGCACATTCTTCATTCATCATCCTGCAGGTGTTTGATAATAAAATCATTTTACAAAAAGCGCAGGAATGCAACCTCGCCTCTGGAACAGCATTTGACCGTCAACCCTTCAGTATTTTAAAAGGCGAAAAAGAACGTTCGAAGCACGTGAGTGAGAAGAACTTGTATGACGGGGCTACCCAAATGACAGTCATTCTCAATCGGACGTCCTGACAAAAAGGTAAATCGACCAGGTTTAAAAATACCCATGAATCCAGATCTGAGGTCGTTTACTCCTAATATTCAACTACGTGGATACTTGACACTGTCCAAGATATCGAACGCTTAAAGAGTAGAGAACTTCGGATACCTAGAAACGGCCTAGTCATCAACTATCGCGTGGACATTTCAGTAAGTGCTCGAATGGATGCGGCATAAACCAAACGGAGGACGTTCACTTGTACCCTATGCGATCGACACGCTCCATGACTCTCGTGCGCAGTACACCAAACGTCCATACAAGCTCCACGACCAAGGTCAATCAAGGGTTGCGCAGTTCCCAACAGCCGTAGTATTCCGTTTTTCGGAGGGCGATCCTGTTAGGGGTAGCCGAAGGATCAAAAGTTGAGAAAGAGATCGTATAAAAAGGGTCGCGGTAGCGGGAGAGAGGGGTCGGTTTGCGCATATGGGCTGTATCGAGATCCCGTCCGTTTAAGAAGAAGGGGTCGTCAGTTCTGGAACTGAACCCAACGGACTGTCGACTCCTGCCTTCACGCCATCTAAGGTAGAATCAGCTGCAACTCAAGATAATGGAAGGCAGCTTCACGCGGCTGGGCAGGGTCAGAAACACATAGGTCAAGGCAAACATCCATACGGCTTTTATGCGAACGACAGAACAAGAACAGCGACTGCAATGGTGTATACACGCGTTAACAAGGCTACGGAATCAGCCGATAAGGAAGGTACTAGACCTCGAAGCGTGGGGCGAGCGACCGCAAGGAACCCTTAAATGAAAAGGCGAAAGAGCTCATCAACGAAACCGTCCATGGAAAAATCGCGATCTAATCTCGCCAATAGTTCACTGGCCAAAGGCCCATCATTTACGACAGGAATGAAACGAAAAACTGCGTTGTTTCGGTAAACAATTCGATAGATCGAAGGACTGCTACGCGTTTAAACTCGTCAACGATATTGACGACGGGAATGATTTCATCTTTCTCTCGACGTGCCCTCACTAGGAAGGCCTCTTCTTGGCCTTTCTCCTCCTGTGACGATAACGCAACTCTATCGATCGTTTTGTTTCTATTCTCCAAAATCGAACGCTTTCATCAGATTCTTTTAGTGCGCCGCTTAACGTAGCAAAAGTCGTACAGTGGTTCTCCCTTCTTTCCGATCTACCCCGAACCTTCGCAAGGGGGTTTTCAAGAATTTGTTTCTCTTTAAACACTTGATCTTCTTGCGCAAATTTTCGTACGTTGTCTCAAGTGATCACGGCTGAGATCTTCTTCTGGGAAAGATGTAAGATTTATTCGGGGACAATTCCTTCAAGAAGGACGTCACCGATGTCGAAGCAACGGCAGAGTACGCCTCGGAGAGGGGATCTAACAAGAACGGCAAACCCCTCGAAAGCGCGGAATTGACACAAGGAAAAAGATGAAGATGACAAAGTTGCACGAGCATGTTGCGAAACATTATTTTTCCTCTCAATGGAACAAAATGAATTTATGTGACTGCAAAAACACGCCGTGGGAAATGTATTTCTCTGACAAATGGGAAATAACTTTTGTCAAGCGCAGTCGTTGAACTTGGCGTATTTCACCCAAATCTTCATTTTCGCACTTTCACGATGTTCTATAAATCACACTAAATTTTATAAATAATGCGGTTCTAGCAGTAGCAAGTCAAATATTGGGTTGTTCCGAAAGTCTTTGACCATTTGTCGATTTTTTTCGAATCCACTTTTCGTCTTCATCCCATTCAGCAATTTACAATCATATGCCCCATCAATAACCATCGCCCAACATTATGGCTATCTCACCAGCTGACATGTGGAATGCGCTTGTTAAGCAGGGTCAACCCTGCGTTGCGCAAATTCCCAAAATTTTTACGACCCCCTTCCTTTTCGGGGGTATCGGTACGACCCCCCATATTAACTATCATGTCTTTCACATAATTTAATGCTCATCAATGCTCATCAATGATGGCAGTCACCAACATGGAGAAGTGGTGGACCGTGG
>MU870248.1:0-11516 GCA_036418205.1 Ostertagia ostertagi | reverse complement strand
AAACCAGTTCAAATTTACATAATTTTAAATATCTGGGAGCTAACAAGAGGCGAATTCGAACAAACGCTTTCTAGAATGCGCTACAATCAATTCACCTGGCTTCTTCACTGTGTAAGCCATCACTGCGTTCGGGAAATTCGTGATGAATATATGAATCTGGATAGAGATCTTTCAACTGTTCGATTGTCAAGTGATGCTCCACGAATGATATTCCCACGGCCTGCACAATCTAACAATTTTGCCTGCTCAACAGAGCTTCAGCGATCAAAACTCACCTTTCTTGCCTCCGAGATATCCCTTTTCTCGGGGCTCACCTTGTCTCGCCGCCTCCATCGGCTCCAAACTCCTAAGTCAGCTTTAGTGGTGAGGTCTGATGAAAAGGCGTCTCAGAAATATGGCATTAATCAACAACAATCTATAAAGCACTCAAAAACTACGCACCTGTGCACTGCTTCAGTCGACAATCGGTCTTGCAGTGTCCTTCTAAAACTAAAAAAATGATACTTTGAAACCATCATCAAAGATCAGTTCATATTCAGAAAAAGTAGTTTCCGGAAATTGGAAAAAATCAAGAAATTAAAAAAATTAACTTGTTTCAAGGAAGACCATTCTCATTCTCTGACTATTTCTTCATCAACCCTGCAGGTGTTTGATAATAAAATCATTTTACAAAAAGCGCAGGAATGCAACCTCGCCTCTGGAACAGCATTTGACCGTCAACCCTTCAGTATTTTAAAAGGCGAAAAAGGAACAGTTCGAAGCACGTGAGTGAGAAGAACTTGTATGACGGGGCTACCCAAATGACAGCCATTCTCAATCGGACGTCCTGACAAAAGAGGTAATATCACGGTTGGAATACACCATGAATCAGATCTGAGGTCGTTACTCCTAATATTAACACTGGATACTTTTGTACAGCTCTCCAAGATATCGAACGCTTAAAGAGTAGAGAACTTCGGATACCTAGAAACGGCTTAGTCATCAACTATCGCGTGGACATTTCAGTAAGTGCTCGAATGGATGCGGCATAAACCAAACGGAGGACGTTCACTTGTACCCTATGCGATCGACAACGCTCCATGACTCTCGTGCGCAGGTACACCAAACCGTCCTAAAGCTCACGACCAAGGTCAATCAAGGGTTGCGCAGTTCCCAACAGCCGTAGTATTCCGTTTTTCGGAGGGCGGTCCTGTTAGGGGTAGCCGAAGGATCAAAAGTTGAGAAAGAGATCGTATAAAAAGGGGTCGCGGTAGCGGGAGAGAGGGGTCGTGTTTGACGGATATGGGGCTGTATCGAGATCCCCCGCCAAGAAGAAGGGGTCGTCAAGTTTCTGGAACTGAACCAACGGACTGTCGACCCTGCTCACGACACTATGGTAGAATACAGGCTTGCAACTCAAGATAATGGAAGGCAGCTTCACGCGGCTGGGCAGGGTCAGAAACACATAGGTCAAGGCAAACATCCATACGGCTTTTATGCGAACGACAGAACAAGAATAGCGACTGCAATGGTGTAGACACGCGTTAACAAGGCTACGGAATCAGCCGATAAGGAAGGTACTAGACCTCGAAGCGTGGGGCGAGCGACCGCAAGGAACCCTTAAATGAAAAGGCGAAAGAGCTCATCAACGAAACCGTCCATGGAAAAATCGCGATCTAATCTCGCCAATAGTTCACTGGCCATAGGCCCATCATTTACGACAGGAATGAAACGAAAAACTGCGTTGTTTCGGTAAACAATTCGATAGATCGAAGGACTGCTACGCGTTTAAACTCGTCAACGATATTGACGACGGGAATGATTTCATCTTTCTCTCGACGTGCCCTCACTAGGAAGGCCTCTTCTTGGCCTTCTCCTCCTGTGACGATAACGCAACTCTATCGATCGTTTTGTTTCTATTCTCCAAAATCGAACGCTTTCATCAGATTCTTTTAGTGCGCCGCCTAACGTAGCCAGAAAAGGGAAAGAAGTGCGCCCAAAGGCGCACTTCTTTCCCTTTTCTTCTCCCGATCTACCCGCAACCGTCCGCAGTGGGGTTTTCAAGAATTTGTTTCTCTTTAAACACTTGATCTTCTTGCGCAAATTTTCGTACGTTGTCTCAAGTGATCACGGCTGAGATCTTCTTCTGGGAAAGATGTAAGATTTATTCGGGGACAATTCCTTCAAGAAGGACATCACCGATGTCGAAGCAACGGCAGAGTACGCCTCGGAGGGGGGATCTAACAAGAACGGACAAATCCCTCGAAAGCGCGGAATTGACACAAGGAAAAAGATGAAGATGACAAAGTTGCAAGAGCATGTTGCGAAACATTATTTTTCCTCTCAATGGAACAAAATGAATTTATGTGACTGCAAAAACACGCCCGTGGGAAATGTATTTCTCTGACAAATGGGAAACAATTTTTCAACACGTCGCTTGACTTGTGCGCATTTACCCAAATCTTCACTTTCGCACTTTCACGATGTTCTATAAATAAGGATAAAGGATAAAGCATTTGCCGTTGATCAATCCCTTTTTGGGATGCGGCACGCATTCTACTTCCATTTGTACATTCGTAGTGGCGTTTGAATGCGATGTGGCCTATACAATGACTTGCGGGGGCCAGCCGATGTACAAGTCAGTGTTTTTATCCTCCCAGACAAGTCTGGTACCAATTAACCGACCCCGGAGGGATGGAGTCGATGTTCTATAGCTCACACAAAATTTTATAGATAATGCGGTTCTAGCAGTAGCAAGTCAAATATTAGGTTGTTCCGAAAGTCTTTGGCCATTTGTCGATTTTTTTCGAATCCACTTTTCTTCTTTAGCCCAGTCAGCAATTTACAATCATATGCCCCATCATAATCGTCAACATATTGCCTTTCAGCAGGTGACTTGTGGATGCCGTTTGCCTAGAAATCCTGAGCTTTCAAGCAAAAAACTGGAAGAAGTCCGTTTTCCGAGTAGTCCGGATCATGAAGCTCTCCCTCTTTTAGTTGAATCAACAGCAACAGAAGCAGACGGTATTCTGTTGGGGCAGATCTGCTGAACACAACTGGCGAGACAGAACATCCCATAAGGGCTCGGAGATTTTTGCATGACCTTCTTCAAAATTCCTTGACGGTCGTTGCCTGGATGAACTTTGTAATGTTTTCCGAGCACAGTGCCGGAGAACCCATCCGCTTGCCCACATTACCGAACACAACAGTGCAGTTCGTTGTTAGGAGCTGTCGATGAACAGCTTTACCAACTCTGAAAGGTACCTCTCGAGTTGCAGTGCTGGAATGGACGTCGGAATCTTCGGTTCTACGCGTTCGAGCCAGTGGCGCTTCCTGCTGTAGCTTACGTGAGGAGCTCACTTCTTGCTACCACCAAACAAAGTAGTCGGGTCAAACAAGAACAGCCGGTAAATCAAAATGTTCATGCAAAATCTGAAGGCTTCTGAAGGCGGTTGTCACCCAGATCACGAAATCTCCTTTTGCCATAATTTCTCTTCTTTTTGAGGAGCTATTGAGGAATGGCTATTGTGTTCTGATAACTGTGGAAAAGCTGTGTCAGTTACCGTGCATTGCACCAGAGACTGTTTCCAAACAACTCCAAGAGACACTTGTCATTCAGTGAAACAAGCCGATCGACATTCGGCTTTCTCAAGTTTCTGGTCAACCAAATGTTTGCCATGTCGTGAAAGACACTCTGGAAGTCCATCGCAAGGCAGGGCTCTTGCCGCATCGCTTCCACTGACGCGTTTTCTGGGTTTCAGAATCAAGAGTAGCCAAATATGCTTTCAGTCAAAGTTTTCTCAGCCATAATCGCTGCGAAATACCACGGCAGAAATGCTCTGAAGAGATCATTGACTAGGGTTTACATGCGTTTTACAATGGATGTTCAAAAGTTATCCCTGGAGATTTGCCAACGTACACACGGAAATGGGCAAAGACGTTTGGGAAAACCTATTTGGCACTCACTTGCTCCAGCTTCTAAAATAGCTGAAAAACCCTTGACAATTTTTGTGCGCTGTGTGTTCCTTGCAGCAGCCTCGTCCTCTTACCCTCCAGCTACTAAGGAGGTAAGAGGATGTTGCGATTTTACAGAGCAATTCTCTTGAATTTTCAGTAGGAAGGGAATAGATGATGAAAATAACGTCACCTACTTACTATAAAGCGCTTCGTCTGTCGTGTGTCGTGTGTCGTGTGTCTGTGTCGTGTGTCGTGTGTCGTTTCTGTATGTCTGTCACGAAATGTCCCTAGCTCCTCGGGATCCACCTGGAGGAGGACCGGGTCAAGTGTGGAATGGGTGGACAAGGTCTCACGAAAAAGAAAACACACATCATCTAAGCGGAGGCCCGCCACAGGTGACTTCGTATAGCATACAGTTTATACGTGCGTACGAAATGAATTGTACCAAAGACCAAGATTTCGATTTCAGTGACAAAACGACCTCGAAACTGGGCCAAAAAGTGGGTAAGGTGTGCATTGGTAAGTCACATCGAATTAGGGAGACCCACCCCCGGTGGGCGGGGCGTTCTCTAAAAAAGCAGTGCTTTATGAAAAATTTCATAACTCGGTTGGGAGAAAGCCTACAGAGCAGAAAACAATTTGGTGTAAGGGAGCAATGTCTAAGGTGTTTCCTGCATACATGACGTGGGCGGAGGCCGCCCAGAATGGGCGGGGCGCGCTCTGAAGTGTACAGCATTTTCTACAAGCCCTCATAATTCGGGTCGGGGAAGTCTTAAAGAGCCGGAAAAAGGTGGATAGAGGTGTATGGAGGAGTGGAGGCCAGCTGTCAATGGTGGGCGGGGCTTGACCAAAGTGGGCGGAGTTTGCGACGAAAATTCATAACTCGGCTCCAAGAAGTCCCGGAGGCCGGGAAAAGGTGGATGGAGGTGGGTGGGGGGAGTGGAGGCCAGCTGTCATCGGTGGGCGGAGCTTGACCAAAGTGGGTGGAGTTTGCGACGAAAATTCAGAACTCTGTTCCAGAAGGTCCCGGAGAGTGGGGAAAAAAGAAGATATAGTTGGGTGGGAAAGTGGAGGTCAAAGGCCAATGGTAGGCGGGGCTTGGCCAAAGTGGGCGGAGTTTGCGACGAAAATTCATAACTTGGCTCCAAGAAGTCCCGGAGGCCGCGGAAAAGGTGGATGGAGGTGGGTGGAGGAGTGGAGGCCAGCTGTCAATGGTGGGCGGGACATGACCAAAGTGGGCGGAGTTTGCGACGAAAATTCATAACTCGGCTCCAAGAAGTCCAGGAGGCTGGGAAAAAGGGAGTAGAGGTCGGCGAAGGAAAGGAGGTCAAATGCTATTAGTGGGTAGAGCACGCACCCAAGTGGGCGGAGTTTGCCAAAAGTATCGCAATTCGGTTGCAAGAGGTCCTAGAGATAGGGGAAAACGGGGTTAGAGGTTGGTGAGGGAAAAGAGCTCAACTGCTATTACTGGGTAGAGCACGCACCTAAGTGGGCGGAGTTTGCCAAAAGTGTCGTAATTTGGTTCCAAGAGGTCCCAGAGACCGGTGAAAAAGGGGGTAGAGGTCGGCGAAAGGAAGGGGGCCAAATGCTATTGGTGGGCAGGGCACGCACCGAAGTAGACGGAGTTCGCCACGAGATTTATTGTCCGGGCCGAGGACCGAGAAAAATAGGATAATGGTTGACGAAGAAAGAGCGGATAGAATTTAGCGGAGAATTCAGATATTCGTATTGTATCAAGCCAAATTTGAAAATTTTCGTCGCACCATCAAAATTCGCCGCAGATCTGTGTTGCGCGCGCAATGCGTGCGGCGCCAACTGGTTCAATATGGCTTCAGAAGTGTTAGGTTTTCTCAAAATTTACATTTAGTGCTCTAAGAATTCCTAGAAAAAAATGTTCAAGGCGTGGAACTTTAGTGAGGTTGTAGCCGAATTAGCCTACCTGAACATTTAATCGGCTCACTTACACCTTCTGTATTCCGTGGCTATAATAATACTTCAATTCATCTAGAACCTATTTCTGAGTTTCATTCTTTATCATAGCAGATCGGGATCCTTCAAACACCAAGCGAAAAGAATCAGCCAAAAGATAGGTGAGAGGACACTACCTCAATTCACGGTGCACCGATGGTTCACTCTGTGTATTGCTGGGCCGGTTTTTTTTTAGTTGAAGATGATCCACCCTTCAACACCCCGCATCTGGCAATCTCTTTGCTCTACTCAACGCCATTGAAAATAGATCTAGACAGAGTAGCCGTCATTTGCCAGTCTGCCAGAGAGCTCCTGATAAGAGAAGGCGAACATGCCCAGAGACCGAATTAGCTCCAAACACCATCTGCCGTCATGTTCCTTCTGATTTTCCCGCATTATTCCATTGATCATCCAGCATATTCACCGGTGATCTGGACTGGGTTAGCATGCCAACAAATCCAAAACCAGCAGCGCCTAACTCAAACGACACGTGGGTTTTGACAGCAAAAGAAGAGCCTCTTCTGAGTGCGATTCTGAGATGTTGGATGGAAGACGAGAGGGGCTTTGCGCTGGGAACCGGCACCCAATAATACCACGGTCACTGATGAAGATCAAAAATCGACAGCGTAATGGCGACGCATTCAATTTGAAAGTAAAGCAAGACAAAGTCTGCTTTTTCTCCTGAGGTCGTTCGACCCACCTTGTGGAGAATAGTTCATAGAAATTGAGGGCTCGCGGCCATCAGTTCTTCAAGCCCCGCCGTGTAGCCCTAACCTCGTGCCAATAACGACCATTTACCTTGATCTCCTACGCTCCTCCTCGGCAAAAGTTTCACGCCAAAAAACATGATTTCTAAACAGAAATCAAATATTTCTTGAGTCTAGGAAATTCCGAAGGAAAGGCAGCGACCAACCCATCATGCGTGGGCGATATTTCTTACATGGTAGATGTGTAATTCGGCTGGGCAAGCACTACAGATAGAGAACAAAAAAATCAAATCAAAAATAGCCGAAGTGACTCAGTAATTATGGGACAACCTAATACCAGAAAATGACTGAAGATTAAGAATGCAAACAACCTTTATAACCTCACTATTATTATACCAGTTGGCGCCGCACGCATTGCGCGCGCAACACAGATCTGCGGCGAATTTTGATGGTGCGACGAAAATTTTCAAATTTGGCTTGATACAATACGAATATCTGAATTCTCCGCTAAATTCTATCCGCTCTTTCTTCGTCAACCATTATCCTATTTTTCTCGGTCCTCGGCCCGGACAATAAATCTCGTGGCGAACTCCGTCTACTTCGGTGCGTGCCCTGCCCACCAATAGCATTTGGCCCCTTCCTTTCGCCGACCTCTACCCCCTTTTTCACCGGTCTCTGGGACCTCTTGGAACCAAATTACGACACTTTTGGCAAACTCCGCCCACTTAGGTGCGTGCTCTACCCAGTGATAGCAGTTGAGCTCTTTTCCCTCACCAACCTCTAACCCCGTTTTCCCCTATCTCTAGGACCTCTTGCAACCGAATTGCGATACTTTTGGCAAACTCCGCCCACTTGGGTGCGTGCTCTACCCACTAATAGCATTTGACCTCCTTTCCTTCGCCGACCTCTACTCCCTTTTTCCCAGCCTCCTGGACTTCTTGGAGCCGAGTTATGAATTTTCGTCGCAAACTCCGCCACTTTGGTCATGTCCCGCCCACCATTGACAGCTGGCCTCCACTCCTCCACCCACCTCCATCCACCTTTTCCGCGGCCTCCGGGACTTCTTGGAGCCAAGTTATGAATTTTCGTCGCAAACTCCGCCTACTTTGGCCAAGCCCCGCCTACCACTGGCCTTTGACCTCCACTTTCCCACCCAACTATATATCTTCTTTTTTCCCCACTCTCCGGGACCTTCTGGAACAGAGTTCTGAATTTTCGTCGCAAACTCCACCCACTTTGGTCAAGCTCCGCCCACCGATGACAGCTGGCCTCCACTCCCCCACCCACCTCCATCCACCTTTTCCCCGGCCTCCGGGACTTCTTGGAGCCGAGTTATGAATTTTCGTCGCAAACTCCGCCCACTTTGGTCAAGCCCCGCCCACCATTGACAGCTGGCCTCCACTCCTCCATACACCTCTATCCACCTTTTTCCGGCTCTTTAAGACTTCCCCGACCCGAATTATGAGGGCTTGTAGAAAATGCTGTACACTTCAGAGCGCGCCCCGCCCATTCTGGGCGGGCCTCCGCCCACGTCATGTATGCAGGAAACACCTTAGACATTGCTCCCTTACACCAAATTGTTTTCTGCTCTGTAGGCTTTCTCCCAACCGAGTTATGAAATTTTTCATAAAGCACTGCTTTTTTAGAGAACGCCCCGCCCACCGGGGGTGGGTCTCCCTAATTCGATGTGACTTACCAATGCACACCTTTACCCACTTTTTGGCCCAGTTTCGAGGTCGTTTTGTCACTGAAATCGAAATCTTGGTCTTTGGTACAATTCATTTCGTACGCACGTATAAACTTATGCTATACGAAGTTCACCTGTGGCGGGCCTCCGCTTAGATGATGTGTGTTTTCTTTTTCGTGAGACCTTGTCCACCCATTCCACACTTGACCCGGTCTCTCCAGGTGGATCCCGAGGAGCTAGGGACATTTCGTGACAGACATACAGAAACGACACACGACACACGACACAGACACACGACACACGACACACGACAGACGAAGCGCTTTATAGTAAGTAGGTGACGTTATTCTTCATCATGTCTATTTCGCCTCATACTGAAAATTCAGAGAAATGCTCCTGTAAAGATCGCAACATCCTCTTACCTACCTATAGCTGAAGGGAATGACGAGAGCTGCTGCAAGAACACACAGCGCACAAAAATTGTCAAGGGGTTTTCAGCTATTTTAGAAGCTGGAGCAAGTGAGTGCCAAATAGGTTTTCCCAAACGTCTTTGCCCATTTCCGTGTGTACGTTGGCAAATCTCCAGAAATAACTTTTGAACATCCATTGTAAAGCGCATGTAAACCTTATGGCTAGTCAATCATCTCTTTAGAGCATTTCCGCCGTGGTATTTCGCAGCGATTATGGCTGAGGAACAACTTTGACTGAAAGCATATTTGCCACTCTCGATTCTGAAACCCAGAAAAGGCGTCATTGGTAGCGATGCGGCAAGAACCCTGCCTTCCGATGGACTTCCTTGAGTGTCTTTCACGACATGGCAAACATTTGGTTGACCAGAAAACTTGAGAGAAGCCGCATGTCGATCGGCTTGTTTCACTGAATGACAAGTGTCTCTTGGCGTTGTTTGGAATCCGTCTCTGGTGCAGTGCAAGGTATCTGACACAGCTTTTCCACACTTATCAGAACACGATAGCCTTTAATCAATAGCTCTTCAAAAAGAAGAGAACCTATGGCAAAAGCAGATTTCGTGATCTGGGTGAGACCGCCTTCAGAAGCCTTTAGATTGCATGAATATTTTGATTACCCTGTCATGTCTATTGTTTCCAATACTTTGTTTTTGTAGAAGAGGTAGTGAGCTCCTCACGTAAGCTACAGCAGGAAGCGCCACTGGCTCAAACGCGTAGAACCGAAGATTCCGACGTCCATTCCAGCACTGCAACTCGAGAGGTACCTTTCAGAGTTGGTAAAGCTGTTCATCGACAGCTCCTAACAACGAACTGCACTGTTGTGTTCGGTAATGTGGGCAAGCGGAAGGGTTCTCTCCGGCACTGTGCTCGGAAAACATTACAAAGTTCATCCAGGCAACGACCGTCAAGGAATTTTGAAGAAGGTCATGCAAAAATCTCCGAGCCCTTATGGGATGTTCTTTCTCGCCGGTTGTGTTCAGCAGATCCGGCCCCAACAGAATACCGTCTGCTTCTGTTGCTGTTGATTCAACTAGAAGAAGGAGAGCTTCATTATCCGGACTACTCGGAAACGGACTTCTTTGAGTTTTTTTTGCCTCGAAATGAGGATTTCAAGGCAAGCCGCATCCACAAGTCACCTGGTGAAAGGCAGTATGTTGGCGATTATGAGGGGCTTATGATTGTAAATTGCTGACTGGGATGAAGACGAAAAGTGGATTCTCGAAAAAACCCATTGACCAAATGGCCACACGTCGAACAACCTCAATATTTAGCTTGTGCTACTGCTAGAACCGCATTATAAAAAGTTTCGTGAGTCGCCCGGGCCAACCAAGCCTTCCATCCCTCCGGGGTCGGTTAATTGGTACCAGACTTGTCTGGGAGGATAAAAACACTGACTTGTACATCGGCTGGCCCCCGCAAGTCATTGTATAGGCCACATCGCATTCAAACGCCACTACGAATGTACAAATGGAAGTAGAATGCGTGCCGCATCCCAAAAAGGGATTGATCAACGGCAAATGCTTTATCCTTTTTATCCTTTATGTACGACCATAGCGCATTTAACGTGGAGGACCTTGCAACCGAATCGTTCCTGCCCTAGTTGGCTTTTTCGAGTTCAAAATGACAGGAGAAAATAGTCATTTTTAGCGCTTTTATTCATGATTCTCTATGGAGCCGAAAAAAAGAGTGGAGCCAAACATAAAATATTTGCATTAACATACAACTCCTTAACATTGCCCACCACGCGGTATCAGAATGGTCTAACTTGTTTCGATCTTGAGCCTATGGTCTGGAAGAAAACTCTTGTGGAAAATACGATTCAAACAAGCACGTCATAATCGACCTCACTGAATTTTTCATCTCCTATCTACCCACCTTCTGGGAGCATGGCAGCTGTTCTTCGGTCCCTTACTGGCGAAAAATTACTGGATAATGATGGTTCATGTATTGCTGGTAGATCTTGCTTCTGTTGAAATATTACTCAAAAAAGTATCAAAAAAGTGGTGCTTTAACATCCTAATAGTACGGTATCCTCTAGCCTTCAGCTTGATTTAATCTGGTGATTACAATGAAAGCAAAAGAAAGGAAAAAAAAACGAAAATATAAACACACAAAAAACTGAAAACCCAATACAATGGAGCGATCAAACCAGATAGTAAATAAAACCACATCGACTGAATGGTGTAGAACCTTTTTCTAATGCATCTAGTTATAAAGCCCGGACGATGTATAGAAAGCAAGTTCAAGCCTAAGGCCTAATTGTTCTGCACCAAAGACACAGCATTGTCTATTATTTTGCCAAGAAACTAATAGCGACCTTTGCATATTGCCGAAGTTTTTTTCCCAATATTGGTAAGTTAATCGGCAGACGTCGCTGAGCGGGCTGGACCGCTTTCAATAAGCTCCGAGATGTACTAACTTTTCAATACGGAGACCCCAAAATCAGGCCCACGTCTTCAACTCGCACGTCTAGCAATGACGTTCGGGGCAGAGACGTGAAGCACCACAATCTCTGAAGAGGAGGAACTCGCAGTCACACAGCGAGCCATTGAGAGGGCCATGTGCAGTGTAGCTCCGAGACCGCTTACCCAGTGACACCATTCGCGCTTGTACGATGGTTAGGCAAAGAGGCACGCTAGAGAAGTAATTCCCGTGCCTGGAGGTTGTATGTGGGTAGCTGCACACATTGCAGCAACTTCCCACCTTGAAAAACCCCGTTAAGGCCCGGGGCGTTTCGGCTTTACATCCAGC
>MU870247.1:4249-27173 GCA_036418205.1 Ostertagia ostertagi | reverse complement strand
CGGAAGTGTAAACATTAGATCGATCAAAAATTCTAACCGTTTTGGTATTCTCTCCTGCGTGCTTTCAGTAGCCTCTTTGTCTACAGTTGCGTTTATAATTCAGGTGATATTGATGCGAACAGATGCTGCTCTCGCTCTTGTATTCGAAGGTTCGGGAGATTTTGGAATCATTGTTTTTCCGTGCTTGAAGAAAATTAAAAGTCAAGATGTTCGATTGTATGCACTCTATGGCGCCAACCCTATCGTAAGAGATGCATCGGACATGGTTCATACCGTGGTGACTGCTTTGAAAGAAATGATCCTGAAAGAGCAATGTGCGCGTTGGCCGTAACCGCTTTCGAGGAATTTCAAGTCACCAATAATCCCTACTATACAGGGATGGCAAAAAAAAGACTTCACTTCAGAGTCCAGCCAGCATTAATCACACTTTGCTAGAATCAAATCGACTGATTCCAACTTAGTATTGAAGTGTTTAACGATATACGATAACGGATATTTCTATTGCAAAATCATTGGCATCAATATTATTCGACCGCTAAATCATCCTGACATCCAATGCATGGTGGTTGTTTACAGACACCACTTTAGCTCCGCACTCCACCGCGCGTATCAGACGGTTGGTTAAAAATGGGCATTCTGTAGAAGGCCAGCTAACGCATTTCACGAAGCAAGTTATTGTTTAGCGGCGGAACCTAACGCTCCGCCGGCTGGCCAGCTTTACGGAGCCCTTCCGTGTCATGCACGCGGTAGTGTGCGGAGCTAAACTGGTATTACTTATTTAGACTAGAATACCTTGCCAGTAATGCTGGCAAGGGTATGTTAAAAATAATTGTTTTTATCGAATCAAGCAGCTGTCTTCCAAGTGGCTGATCGTGTTTAAAATTTAAATTGATTGATGGAAGGCCATCTTCATATTAGGCTTCAGCTCCGCGCTCAATTGTGTGACATTCTTCCCTCCGGTCTATTTTTGGCCCTGTGACCGGAATTCCCCGAAGATTTTTCGCGCTGACCTAGGCTGTGACCTCAAATCACCTCGTTATAGATTTGACCATTTGGGCCCCAAAGGCAGTTCACAGGCAGCACTTTTTGCCGTTCAAATGCCCCTTAATAGTCTGTTGAGCTGAGTTCAATGGTGCTATTTCTAAGATTGTCACTAAAAAATAAAGAGGAAATAAAAAAAGAGGGCAACTAAAGGTAATCATGTAAGTTTATACTATAATGACAGATTATGATACACTGCCCTTCAACTGCTTACACCACCCCTGATTTTCCAGTTTCCTGATGTGTTGGACCTTTCACAATTCAGCACAGCAACCGTCATTTCTGGCTTGTCGAAGCTATGAATGATGCTCTATGATGCTGATTAGAGCAAGAGTTCGATAGCTCCGTTCTCTTGCAAGGAAGTGGATTATGCCATCCTAAAATTTCTTCGGACTTTCTTCTTTTTTAACACTATCCGCTAAGGTATGCACTAAAGGGGAAATCCTTCACCTATACGAGGCACATAAATGGCAGATCACTACTTCAGGATTTTAGCCTTTATACTGGAAGGCCACGGATCTCTTTCACTGAGGGTCCTCTCTCACTGAAAGATCTCGAGCCGGTTGGTGGCGAGGCTACGTGGCGCGACCCCAGGTGGCGGATAGGGGGTAAATCGCGGACCAAAAGCCACCATGTACTTGCCCTGAGACGATTCAGGGGATGGACTCCCTGTTTCTGTAGTGCTGTGTCGATTCATACCAGCTTCTCCATACAGGTGTATCCATGCATGCTTGCGTGTGTGGTGCGCTCTGTGTGTGTGCGGTTGGTATCCTGCATGTCGGCACAGCCAAAAGCTTGCATTCAAGTGACTGGGAAGTACATGGGAGGCGATTCGGGGCCGCCTCCAAAAAATAAGCCCCTTGTTCCGCTCCAGGATAGCGTGGCTAACTACCTGGAGGTCTATCCTAGCCCACACGACAGAGCCTGGCAAGCTACTCGTGTGCCTTCAATATGCCGAAAACAGCAATATGGATGGGCCTCATTCCCCTGAACCTGAGGGAGCCCCAATACGGCAGCGTTGGGTAGGACCGCTCGGGAGAGGCTGCTAGAATCTCAGGGCCCGGATAGGCTGCCTAAACGAAGAAGGACTAAGATGGAAAGTCCCTCGAGTCGCCATGGCCATTCGAGAAGAGATGTATACTCAGGTATGCGTCTTGGAACGCTGATCTCGAATCCGTCTCCCAAATCTGCTAAACGATCCGGAGAGAGAAGTTAGGGGGGTGGTTTCACCATGGAGGTCCAGTTCTTAATGCTACTCGACAACCAAGCAGTCGTGCTTCGGTGGCGCAGCCGGTAAGCTGTCGGACTTGCAGGAGCAGCACCAAGGTTCGGATCCTTGATGCATGTGTTGCTTTTGCATTTGTCTTAAAATATTTTTTAAACGTTTGCAAAACAGTTTCGTAGCCAACTTTTGACTATTCCACAACCCTTCTCTTGCCTACATGAGGTGATTTCTAAATAGAAACTCCTTTCTTGCTCGATTACCTACGGAATAAACCTCTCCCAGCACCCAGTTCAATAAAATAACAGGTGAATTTTGAAACTTTTGATGGCGAATTTCGCCACCCCTGTACAATACTGTTTTTTTATCCCAAACTGGGAGGGAATGTGTGAGAGCGATGGATGCAGCGAGTTTTTCTTTATCCGATGTTCGCACTGTGAAAAGCTTTTCTGCTTCACTCATTTTGTGATAGATTATCACATATGCTCAGCAGGTGTTTCTGAAGCATCACTGTAAAATATGCATGAAATAAATATTCACAATTGGCTTTAAAAACGAAGTCATAGTTGAATAAGTCACAGTAGAAGTAACCTCAGGAAACTAGTTTAGAAAAGGATAATAGAGGTTGAAAGTGGTCAAAGTTGGCTACGAAACTGTTTTGCAAACGTTTAAAAAATATTTTAAGAAATGCAAAAGCAACACATGCATCAAGGATCCGAACCTTGGTGCTGCTCCTGCAAGTCCGACAGCTTACCGGCTGCGCCACCGAAGCACGACTGCTTGGTTGTCGAGTAGCATTAAGAACTGGACCTCCATGGTGAAACCACCCCCCTAACTTCTCTCTCCGGATCGTTTAGCAGATTTGGGAGACGGATTCGAGATCAGCGTTCCAAGACGCATACCTGAGTATACATCTCTTCTCGAATGGCCATGGCGACTCGAGGGACTTTCCTTATTAAGATGGCGATCTGTACTTTCAACGCACAAGGACGCTTGCATCCGAAGCTCACATCGAAGACCTGATGATGCAAGCCAGGAAGATCAAGTACGACGTCATCGGACTGACCGAGACGAGAAGGCACCGCCCGCTACACGCCGTTTTCGATACTGGAGAAGAACTGTTCCTTGGAACATGCGACAGCAGAGGCGTTGGCGGTGTGGGTGTCCTCGTCAACACGCACTTGGCCATAAACATCGATTCGTACGAAAGCCTTACGACCCGAATCGGACGTTTGAGATTGAGAAGATGTGGTTCAACTCCTGCTTTGACAATCTTCGTCGCCTACGCACCAACATCAGCTACGACGAGGAGGAACACGAAGCATTTTATATGGAATTGGAGAAGTTCTACAAGGAAGATCATACCTTCTTCAAGGTCATCGTCGGCGACTTCAACGCCAAGATTGGCCCGAGAAGAACGGCTGAAGAACTTCACATCGGTACTCACGGAATGGATTGGAATGAGCAGGGCGAAAGACTGTCTGAGTTTATCATGTCGACCAACACCATCCATGGTAACTCGCAGTTCCAGAAGCCCTCTCACCTTCGTTGGACTTGGGAGTCACCTGATGGACAGTTCCATAACGAGATAGACCACATCATCTTCAATCGAAGGTTTTGCCTGACCGACGTCGCTGTTGTTCCGAAGTTCTACACGGGATCGGACCATCGTCTCCTCCGCGCAAAGTTCCACTTTTCGATGCGTGTTGAGAGAGCCTCGAAGTTCAGGAAGCGAAGCCCCAGGACAGTCATCAACTGGGATCACTTCACTTCTCTTGTCAGCTTATGGGAGGATTCCGTATCGAGAACATCGACGAGGAATATCATCGGCTCGTTGAACACCTTCACGAGAGTGGCAGGAAGGCAGAGAGTTTACAAGTCACCAAAGGACGTCTGTCTACGGAAACTCTCGAGCTGATACGCCAACGTGGAGCCGCACGAGCTGCAGGCAATCACCAACTCACGTCCGAGCTTGCGAAGCTATGCAGAGAGGCGATAAAGGAAGATCTCAAGGAGCGAAGAGCAGCAGTATTAGCTGAAGCAGCAGAGGCTGGGAGGAGCATCCGCAATGCCCGCCGAAGCTTTGCCAGCTACAAGACCAAGATGACCTGCCTCCGACGTCCGGATGGAACAGTTACTGCATCCCGAAGGGCAATGGAGAAAGTCATCCACGACTTCTACTCGGATCTCTTCGATAGCCATGTCCATCTGCCCACTTATCAACTGCAACAGGATGGATACGTCGTCCCCTCAGTACTCTCTTCCGAAGTCCGACACGCCATCAAGTCGGTGAAGAATCGTACAGCACCCGGTCTCGACAGGGTCAAACCGGAACATCTGAAGAATGCGCCGCCAGTTATCATCAAAACTCTGGCTCGACTCTTCACGCGCTACCTGTCGGAATGCAAGGTACCCACTCCGTGGAAAACCAGCAGGACCGTGTTGCTGTACAAGAAGGGAGACCTGGACGACATTGGCAACTATCGCCCAATCTGCCTGCTGTCTGTAATCTACAAGCTATTCACTCGAGTCATCCTTAACAGGATCGGCAGAATACTAGATGAAGGACAGCCATGCGAGCAAGCAGGGTTCCGAAGAGGGTTCAGCACGATCGACCATATCCACACGGTTACAAGACTCATTGAAGTTTCACGAGAGTACAAGATGCCGCTTTGTCTCACGTTCATCGACTTGAAGAAGGCCTTCGACTCTGTGGAGACAGAAGCGGTCATCGAAGCCTTGGGCAACCAGGGCGTCCCTACTCAGTACATCAAGATTCTTCGTGAGCTCTACAGCAACTTTACGACCAGAATCTCACCATTCTACAAGGAGGTCATCATCGACGTCAAGAGAGGGGTCCGACAGGGCGACACCATCTCGCCCAAACTCTTCAGCGCCGCTCTCGAGAACGTCATGCGTCAACTGGAATGGGAAAGACATGGCGAGTTAAGGTCGCGCACATTACACCTACCTTCGTTTCGCGCGTGCGACCATCGTTTGTTATTAACGCCGAATAATCGAGCAAGCGATCCGATATGCTGCAGATTTCGGACTGCCGTCCTGCTGGCTAGAAAAAAAAAAAAAAACAAAAAAAAAAAAAAAAAAAAAAAAAAAGGTCGGTCTACAGCTGAACCTAACGAAGACGATGTTTATGAGAAACGGATTGGTTCCTGATGCCCCATTCACGCTCAACGGAACGAACATCACCGAATGCTCCAGCTACGTGTACCTAGGTCGGGAAATCAATATGATGAACGATCTAGCTCCAGAGCTGAGCAGGAGGAAACGAGCGGCTTGGGGAGCGTACAAGAACATCGAGGGAGTAGTGAAGAAGACGAAGAACATCCGGCTCCGTGCCCACCTCTTCGATTCCGCTGTCCTTCCTGCCCTAACCTACGCCTCAGAGACTTGGACTCTGCGCAGGCAGGACGAGCATGCGGTCAGCGTTATCCAACGCGCTGTCGAGAGGACGATGCTAGGAGTAACCCTACACACGCAAGTGCAGAGGGGAATCCGGAGTGCCGAACTACGCCAACGATCGAAGATCAGGGACGCTGCCGTTTTCGCCAAGGAATCGAAGATAAGGTGGGCCGGACACGTCATGCGATTTTGCGATGACCGTTGGACCAGAGCGGTTACCGACTGGATCCCTCGGGACGTCAAACGAACACCTGGACGACCGCCGGCCCGATGGTCAGACTTCTTCACGAAAGCTCTGAACGAAAGGAATGAAGGACATCGTGTCCCTCGAGCGAGGAGGGTCCACTGGACAACTCTTGCACGCGACAGGGACGAATGGAGACGTTGCTGGCGCCCGCTCGAGCAATTCGATGATCAACGGGACGACAGGTGATACAGGTGATGGTGATACTGGAAGGCAACAGTGGGAACGCTTCCTCATGAAAAAAGCTGTGTCCCATTTTTGCGATCACTTCTGTTGGCTTTGCTACCGTTATCGAATAGTGAATCCTGTCAAAATTGGAACTTAAATTGTCAAGTGACCATGATTTCACAAAGCCTCTGCTCAGAGAGAATATGATTCGTACTAACCAGCGCCTGATACCCATCACTGAACTCGGTACCCATCACTAGGCTACTTGAGCAAGTCGAATTCCCCAATTTGCCCAGATACACATCTCTTTATATAGTATCACAAAAGATAGGAGAGGAGTGATCGCAAAAGATAAAATACGGCTCCTTTTTGTTTGGGCGCTCCCATGCTACCATCCAGGATAAGGGCTAATGTTCTGAACTGGTACTTATTCACCATTTTGTGCTTTTTAGAAGTGAAGGGTTCCTCATTCCTGTGTTCCACCGTAGCTAGTTAATGTTACAGAAATTGAGGTCCCTAATATTAACACGTTGACGACATCGCGCGTTTTGTGTTTTTGCACCGCGTGGGACCAGAGCGATTTTGCGAGCGCCGCCGCCGCACACCAAATCCATGGATTTTGAGCTGTAAATACGCAATACTTAGATGCGATGAAGTGTTTTCAATAATGTTCGATCTGTCTAACTTATCGGGAGTTACAGTAATGGAAGTTCGACCGAAATGACGTGTTAAGGCCATGAAAAGGCAAATTTTACTTATTTCCCTTTAGTGGTTCCAAAATTAATTTGGACGTGGTTGTTTCAGTAAAAACACATATCTTCCCATACGAATAGGTTTGTATTCGCTTCTATTATTCCTTTTTATCAACATGTTTACGTTAATGAAAAGAAAACGAGGAATGAACTGAACAGACATATCCGTAAGGTCTGGAAAACCTCTGCCAAACTAAAGAATATTTGGCCTTTCTGTGAGCCATGTGGTTTCAGTATGCTAATGTATGGCCTATTGAATGGAATAAGTCGCGCAAGGGCAAGATACACGCGTCATACGCGTCACAATGTCCCACAAGGTGCGCAAAGTGGGACGCGTTACCGCGTTACACTGTCGTCAACGTATTAAGGATGGCAGAAGCAATCGACGCGGCCCATTTTCTTCTCAAAGAATATAACATTTTAATTTATGCACTAATCAGAATAGAACAGGATCATTCTTAGTTTTCACACACGTCAGAGACATTAGTTGCTGTGCCGATTTACGAAAAGTCCATATGTTGACGAAGTGGAACATGCTGCACTTAGGAAATAATAAACGCATAATTAGATATGAAAGTGTGCCTTCATTCCCTGGAATATCGGTACGCTCCAACATGGATGGACACAAACTCGAAAAAAAAATCAAACAAAGTTGATTTAAAAGGGGCAGACCTCACTATACTTCGGCGAAATAATCATCAGAAGTGCAGCACCCACAACCAGAATGGAGTACATTGTTCGAGTCTGTAAAATCAATAGCACTGTATTGTAAGGCTTGTATGATACCGCTTCGACTTACAGTGAGTACCGCATTTCGCGCACGCTTATGGAGGTGTATTGTCCAAGAGTTTAATTGCATTAGACTGGCCAACTCATATGTATTGAAAGCCTCAACAGCATAAAACGCAATTCCTAGAATGAGTGCAGTCATTTATCAGAACTCCAATGTTCTTCCAAGCGCTTCACATCGCTCTAACAAACAAAGCAAATCTTCTTAAGTTTGCTTCTGAAGCCACAAGCTAAGATGATACAGTAGCTTTATTCGGACAACGTGAGTCGACTGGTGCTTGTGTTTTACGACGCTCCCTAAGTGTTTCTAGTCTATGGGGACTATTTCGAAGTTAGAAATGATGTCTGCGGTAGGTCGCACTGATCTCTGACTTTCCAGGCTCTGACGAAGGCGAAAAGGCCGAAACGTTAGCCGAATAAATCTGCTGTATCTCATCTTGGCTTGTGGCTACAGAAGCAAACTTAAAGGAAGCGATTACGATAAGGAATTTTCGCATCGGGGGAGAACCTGCGCCACACGGAGCAATTACTTGGCTGCCAAGGAAGCGATGTGTGGTCCTCCCACGGCGAAAGGTGCTGTGGTTGCTGAGCAGGACCCGTGTGACGCCCCGCCCCCAGTGACGTGACGCCCACTAGTTTTGTTGATGATCTGGATGGACTGTTTGCTGTTGGCTTTTCATTTTGGATGATCATTTCCCTTCTAGCGGCTGTATCTTCCAACTTGCCCACGTATTGCCTTATCAATCAAACACTATGCTTGTTGGCATGATGGCGGCTATTCGGGGTTAACACGTCCGAACAACGTCGTTCTTTACCGTCGCTCATCCATGGTCGAAAATGAAAGGGCAATCAAAGGGGTACTATTTTGCTTATTTTTGACGGATTTCTTTGCTTTTTTCGCCATTGGCGTACTATTGAGACCCCCACGTCCCCTCTAAACCCCTTTGAGATCTATCGTAATCGCTTCCTTTAAGAAGATACCACAAACAATGCCAAGATTCATCGATAGTCGATTCTTTATGCTGTTTGACCGAAACTTTTTCCGCATTCGCTTAGTTCACGAAAAAAGGCTATCTATTTGTATCATACAAGAGAAATTGAAGGTGAAAAGACCACAGTAGTCACAAGTATACTCTATACATATGTCACCACTGGCATACCAAGAGAAAAGCAAGATGTTATGAAGTAAAACGCCCATCTGCAGTCTAAGTCTGAGATCACGAGAAGCGCTGGATGGCGGAATAAAAGAACTCCAAAACCTGCCATGGCTACCACAAACGAGCGACAGTTCTGATAATAGGACTGCGGATCCTAAATCATGAGGTTAAATTATTGAGTTTTTTTTTCCGTGATAGCGTTCGCTGCTTTGTGTTATAGTGATGTGATCAGCGTTTCAAGACAAATCGCGTTTTTACGTTTCTTTAGCTCAACTGAAATTACGTCATCACTGTTGGATCTTGAAGAGATTGGATCACTGGACCACTTCCCGCAGATTAGGTTATTTTATCAGAGATAGAGCCACTCCCGCACTGTAGCAAGGCAATATGGACTCAGAGCTCGCCTATTGTGAGCCAAATATGTACGCTCACGCTTGCATCTGTAGGTATCCTAAGTCTCGCTTCACCTTCTTCTCCTACCTCGCATTAATCGTTTCCGCCAGTCCTTCTCTCTTTTCTAAGCTGCTTGTCTCTCATACTCTCCTTTCACCCAGAAAAATATGTGTACTTTATGGGTTAGTCAGCACAAAACGTTTCCGGCAGAGCACCCGTGGACTGTTTATAGGTAAACCGATTGATCTGTGAAATAAATCTCTTGTGCTCGCTCTGTTTAAAGGAATCCTTCACGGAAAAATCATGATTCTATTTCAGCCATAAATCACTGGCTTGAGACTCATTATCCACGATAAGAATGAAAAGAACAGAAATATTGCTTTTGTTTTGGTAAAAATTCGAAAAATCGAAAGGGCTGCTACGCGTTCAAAGTGCCCACGGACGTCTTTCACAAATGCTGGCGACGGGGATGCTTCCACTTGGTTCTTGGAGTGCCTTCACTAGAAACTCTTTCTGGCCTTCTGCTTTATTGCATTCACATCTTACACTTCTACTCCATCCTATTCTATCGATCGATTTGTCTCTATCGCTCGCTTTAACCCGATTCTTTCATTGCGTCGCCTGATACGTAGCCGGCCAAAGGCCAACTTCTTTCCATGCCTCGCCTTTGGCTCCGCCCGAATTACCTTCGATGTCCATACGATGTAGTTTTTGTACGTTTGTTTCTATTCGGAAAGCTGAAAGTTTGGCGTGACACAGCCCACAGAGCGATGGGATCAAAAAGATTCACGCGAAGTTCCAAACTTTTCAGATTGTTTGCCCTATTCAGTTTTTCCTTAGTTGTTCCACGTTATGGAAGCCCAAGATAAACTTAAGATAAGGTCTGCCGTTCTGCTTCGCTTGATGGTAATCCCTGAGAAAGGTATACAATATTGCTGCTGAAATCATCGCATCTTGACGCTTGAAGACAGAGTTTATTATGAGAAGGCAGCCCTTCAGAAAACGGGATAAATGTGATAGTGGTACAAGGATGAAGAATAACCACGAGATTGCCCAATATCCAAGAAATAAGATTCCTTCTTCGCCCGTTGATTTCTGCATGAATGCAACCCTCAGTGCTACCCTTCAAGAACTGCATAGCACCGTACTATAAGGGAGGCCGCCCCTCTTCATTTTCCTCTCATTCGCCCTCCAAGATTACCGCGGAATCCTCTCTACCCGCACATCCAATAAACTGGATGTTTTTATCACTCTGAGGTCTGAATTTTTGACTATTATTTGCAAGGCGATAATTAAAAAATTATCCTACCATTTATAACGAACAAACTATAAAAAGGAGGATGTTCCAAAGTCACCCACCTGTTCAAGTTTTGGAAAATATACCAGAAGAATCCCTTTAATGATCATTGCAAGAAGTTCGTTCCCTGACATTACTACTGTACCTGCTGTAGATGCTGAGATAATGGAACTCTGAAAATGACTCATATTATTACATATACTACTTCAAGTGTTTTTGAACATTACACTCACTCCATAAGGGGCCCGCAAAATCAATTAAAAGTTTAGCCATCGGTATTGGTATTCTTCATGCCTTGCAAAATTTGGCACCAAAGTCTCGTGATTAATGTAAATTCGCCAATATCCCGAAAAGTCTTACACAAAAACATTTTCAGCTAATCCTACGGCACAGTATTCCATTCCATTTGCTGCTCAACCAAGGAAGTGGTCATCCTAGTGATGTCGTCATTTGAAATGGGAACCTGCCCATGACATCGATCCAGCTAAACCCATGCATTTTACCCGTCATCAAAACTGCACTGATGGTATACATATAGCACCGTCGGAAAATGTGTATGGTTTAAGCATTGTAGGAAAATGCTCCCATGGAGAAACAGATTCATTATTTTGTATTTCAGATATGTTATGCTCCGGTGTGTTCATTGCAAAAACGTTAATTGATGGATCTCTATAAGGTCCAATACGCAGCACGCCTGAGTTGACTTCGGACAGCAGGCTGCAATTACTCTTCTGATATTTTTTATATTCAGTCATTTGATAGGGTCATAGGCAATTTCTTCACCCAAGTTGGCCAGTAAGTAACAAATGGTTGAATGTAATAGTGCCATTTCAGTGAAAGGGATGATAGGAAAATGAGCAGTCAAGTATTTGTTAAAACTGCTTCCACGTGTGATGTTCTTTCCATCGAGATTGTTGTTGAGGGTGATGGTTCTGAGATCGGTAGGCAGAAACTGCTGCTAGAAGCAGAGCGTCCTTTCAAGACCATATAGAGGAATCTCAGAAAATGGACTGCGAAGTGGGTCTTACCTCTAGCAACTATCTTCTAAAACCGCCAGTGCTATTGATGCGGTCTGGAACAAGCTTTTGAGATGCCACAACAGCAAGCATCTTAAGTGCTATTTATCCCCGTCCTACTTTGACTTCCTCATCTAATGAATAATTTTGAATCAAGCAGAGACAATAGAGTACTTATCAAAACAAACATGGCGACGAACCGATTAGAGAAAGGCAAATTACTAACCCTACTCCTCTGCTACAATAATATGAGTGACCAATCCTCTCCGTCATAATGCTTGCAGAGTTGAATAAATGTCCAATTTCTTGATGGGTTTCTTTCTGTTCCTTGGCTTCATCTCCCGTATCGGTCTTTTACTGCACTTGCTGAGGGTTGCCTCTTCCAATATCCTAAACGTCCTTTGGCATGGTCTTGTCTGGACTGGCCACCATTCTGGGCTCCCTCTTCCTATTCCTTTCGGTGGTTTCCTGCCCTGCTCGTAAACTTTGAAACCTCAGCTTTTTCCAAAGGTGATTTGCGATCTCCTCAGCTAACGTCTACGCCATCGCTTATCTTCCGCCCTCGTTGAAGGAGAATCCCACAATAAGGTCAAAGGTTGAAGAAAGGGAAAATCAACTAGTGAAAAAGGTGAATCCCCTAATGCTTCGGACCGGCACAGAATTCGCAGTCAAAGCTTGCTCCGGCAATTTAGCATGGCCCTGGCGCTGTCGGCGTAGCTAACCTCTCGCCTGAGATTGCGGCACCGACAAGAGTCGCATCAATGTGGAATTCAACAGGCAAGGAAGGGATCGTATTTTCGGACACCAGAACCGTTTACTACACTTTTTTCTTTATCCGGGCACCATTGACCACCTCTACTTAATTCCAGTAAGCTGCCTTGCAATCACGAACTCCGCCCTTAAACGAGAGATGACGATAAAACGTGTGTGCAACCATGGAAGTACATGCACCAGTGGAAGCAGTAGTCAGGGCCTAAGGAAGCGAATGGCCTTTTGTGGCCAAAGGCGCGCTAGTTCAGCGCCCTGGGCTGCCAATCCTTTCTGAGCTCCGCCTCCGCCGCCTGTGCTCCGCCCATCAGTGTGTTGCTAGCAGCGTCACTGTTCTCATCTTTCAGATAAGGCATCCCTTTTATGCATGTTTGAACGCATATGCTATAACTTTGCCCATGGAATGCTTTATCAATCAAGGCATGGTCCTTGCTGGTATGATGGTGGCTATCGGTTTAACATGTGCAAACGACCTCTTAGTTGGTTGCTAGCTCGTCCATTATCGGAGGTCAACGGGCAAAGAAAGGGGTCCCATTTTGCGCCTTCTTGACGGATTTCTTTGCTTTTTTCGCCACTGGGGCATTATTCAGCATCTCCACTTCCACTATGAACCCAACCCAATCTTATCGTAATCCGTCGCTTTAAGTCACCAGCAGCCCATGACGCTCTGATGAGTTCTGGCGTCCAGTCTTGTGCAGTGCAGCAGCATCCCAGATCCCCATTTCGGCGAGCGAAAGCAATCGTTATGGTCGGGCATAGACACCTGCCCGCTGCTGCATATTTCTATGTATTCGATACATCCTCCTCCATCACCCGGCACTTTTATACTGAAATACTGCTTATGAAAGTTCGCTCGGAAGAGCGATTTTTCCTCGAGCGATCGAAACTGTAATAGTATCACTAGTCGGTTTCAAGCCGCTAGAATGTTATGCGCAACCAACTTGGTTATGCGAATTCAAACCGTCAACTTTTTTTAGAGGTGGAAGTGATAGCGATGCATTTGACATTTTTATCCCACGTCGAATTTCATGCTTGCATTGATATCCCATCTAGACCAAGAACATTCTTTAGCAGCTTTCCTTCATTTCTCGGTGACTCTCGGTTTCTGCTTGAAGTGACAATGGGACTCTTTACATCTACTTCGTTTTTATATGCTCTTTCGTTTTTATCTGCTTTCGTTTTTATTGGGTTGTTCATATGATGTCACACAGTTTTACTTGCACACCACCGGACAGCTTTTAAATTTCCAGAGAAGCTTGTGTATTCATCAAAAGAGAACATCAATGAGAATAGAAGTGACTACTTTGCGACCATATCATTTTGGTTTTTTCCAGTTTTCCCTTCAAACCATGACTCACCTAAACTCTTGGAAGTACATGTGAATGTTCTACATCTCGAGGAGCCTAATACAGCTAACGCGATCGCGGCAAAGCTTCGCAAACAAAAATCGGGCTGCATCAGACCGTGCACTGTCTCGGCAAAAAAAAACAATATTTTATGAAGTTACTTTTCAACGAGCAAGACTTCACGGAAAAAATCCCAGCAAAAACCTGCAAAATCGGTCTGAAAACTTTTAATGCTCCCGCTAGACAGCTCCTGTCACACCCCATCTAAGTGCCACTTATCCGGGTCAACACGACAGATCACACAGATCTTCTATCCTGATACGACTTAGTAAGATGACGTTCAGTGAACAAACAGTAGAAGCTACTGCGGACTCATCTTTGGATAGTACGGAACAACAACTAAACACGTAGGAGTAAGCGTTGGTAGGATTTTGAGTAGAAAAACCAGTACTGAAAATCATCATGCGGAAAAATTGAAATGTAAATTCCTGTAAGCTCAGTACGCTATTTCGATGGGAGTGCACAAATGCGCAAAAGTGTAGCTTGCGGGGCACGGCAATAATTGAATTTGTCGATTAGGGCGGTCCACATTAACCAAGCTGACATCGGAGTCCATTTCGTTTGATGAGATAAATTTTCTTCCATAACACTGCGCCAGATTCGCGATAAGCTCAGTTTAGGATTACCTTTACAGGAGAAGATGCTTGCGAAGTGCACAAGCAGTTCCCATTCTGGCAGGAATTCGTCCCTCTCCGTTAGGCGCAATCTATACTACTGTTCCCAAGGAAAAGTTCGAGAAATTCCCTCGAAAAAACTTCTTCGATATAAGGAAGGAACTTTTTGATTGAATTCTGACTTTTCTGAGGTTTTTTGTGAAGTGAAAACTTCAGCATAGTCTGAGTCTCAGTCTTTAGACGAGAAAATCAGAATAAACAGAAAACTGTAACAGAACAATTCACTTCCGCATTTTTTCCACCCGTGCATTGATTGAAACGTGTGATGGAGGGGTTGGTATAGCGTCCTTTTAACATTCACAACCGAACGACGCTTACGGAAACTCGCCCACCGCCATCGCGACGTCGCGACAACGACCACTGGCGCGGGTTTTCGGACGATTCTGCTGAGACGCACCCAAGATGTATGCTTCAACAAGTAAAAGAGGAAGCAATAAGAAAAAGATTCACATTTGAAGACATTTTTACCGAATTAATTTGTGGGCGAACATAAAGCTGTTTTTGTCCTGGAAACACACCCTTTATTCACCACAAATGTGAGTGCGGTATACCCAGATCACCCGAAAAGCCACAAAAACAAAACGAAGTAAGTGTTGAAAATCTAAAAGTACATATAGCATCGTTCGCGAACCTTGTTTGGTGAGTATAAACTCAGACTGCTCTTGCTCACTGTGCAATCGTCTGCAGCGTAGCCAACATCACATTTGCAGAAAACCTTAGAACATGTTTATATCAGGTAATCTCAATTGAACAAAGTGTCCTTGCATCCCATTCTAATCATAGAAGTTTTTTCAACATCACTGTATAACATTCATAGTTTTAGTCACACTCGTTGTGAACTGACCCAGTTTCGGGCTCACGAAGTGGTAGGTGCAGTTCGGAATTTCTAGTCAATCGGGTATCAAATTTATACTCAGTCTTTCATTGAATGGATAATGATGCAGCCTTCGCTCAGTCACGATCTCTTCTGAACATTTTGCTCAGAGGCTCTCCGACAAGCCGTGTCCCTCCTTTAGCAAAGGCCATTCCGGGACGTGCGCTGTTAATTTCGTTACATTCGCCTTCCAACGCTCCTTATTAGCTCCTTTCAGCTGCTATCATTTTTTGTGCCCCACCGAATATGTTCCCGTCCCACCCCTATATGATATCTTAAAATCAATTCCTAGCGACCGCTGGTGCAGCGCTGTCAATTTGCCTTCTGACGCTATTTATCAGCTCCATCAGCTGTAATCACTTTCTGGTCCCCACAAGATATGTTTGCGTTCCACCCCTTATATACCCGCACCAACAGACACACCGCCGAGTTTAGGATTATACTACTGTCTCAAAAATTCGTGCGATTCGTGCTAATAATTTTGAAGTTCTTTTCGAAGCCTACTCTATTTTCATCACAGGCAATTCCTGTCATCAGAATATGCACCCTCGCTTTCAGTGACTTCTTTCCAACCACCAGCCGAAGAGTGGACGCTCAACTTTCACATGGTTGGCAGCTATGAGATGGAAGGCAAAAAAGACTTGCAGCTACAGAAACCGTCGTCCTTTTTTTCGCCCGCAAGAGATCGCTGAGCCAAAGTCCTAAAGTCGATAACGCCTTGCTTACAGGAATCGTGTTTTTCTTGCCCGCAAGGGATCGCTGAGCAAAATCCTTCAAAAGGAGGATGCTCATCGCTGCACATTGGATATGGTAGCGCTTTTCAGCTGAGCTTCGATATCTACACTCGCGTGATTTTCGAAAGCGCAAGGTCTCGGTTGTGGTGGAGCGGACATACTTTTTTGAGTTTGAGGGCAGTTACTGGAGCTCCGCCGTAAGTCTCAGCTGTTGATCACACTAGGCTTTGATGACATCATGGGTGCAACGAAGGAAATGTTTCTCGTTGTTAACTCGAGAAAGCTCCAAAAGAGGCGAAGCATGACCTTGTGGTGAATTTATTTATTTTCACCCTCTTCTGCTCCGTCCAGCCAGAGCTTCTGAAAGTGGTCGTCACGGATCCTCTACCTCTCAACGACAGTAGTGGCTTTGTTCACGCAGTAGAGCAAATAGCAAGCAAATACGCACAAACTAATGAGACAACTTAATGGTAGGATCTTGGTCACAACTTCTTCTGAACGCTCCATCATTCTTTTTAAAAATTTGGTTCTGAAAACAGTGAGGTCTGAGTTTAATGGGATAGATCTTAATTAACGAGTTGGCTTCAAAAAGCAAATTAAAAATCGACTAGTTGGAAAACCCAACAGCGCAATGTTAAGGAGCGATTGTAACTAAGTAAGTGTAGTTGAATCACTATCGATTTCTATTGATGGAAAATTAAGTTTGTAATGGATGCTTTAAGGACTTCTCGTAAATCTCTATCGAGCGATTTATAAGCTGATGTAAAACCATAGATTTTCGGGGAACTCTGCACGAGGATAGGGCGCCCTTTACGTTATATTCCATTATGAGTTGTGGAATGAAATCAATATCTACTGAAATGATGGGTATGAATACAATGCGTTTCATAATTTTATGCTCACCCGCAAATTCTGCATTTTCAGAATAAGCAGCCATTTAAAAGAAATTTCTAGCATCATCAGCGGATTCCCCAGCACGAATAACCCCCGCATGTGAATTTTGGCAGCAGCATCCTTTTTTCCTTTTTGTAACAGTTTTTGGTTTTGCACCGTTTCATAATTATAAGCTCACCCTGAGAAAATAAACAATAATTTCTGGAGTCGTATATATTTTGTACTTGTACTCGGAATGCTTCGTGATGGCCTTTTGAAGGAGGGGCAAAATTCATACATTTCGCCTTGCTGGGCTCGACACAAGAATGGTTTGCGAAGCATATCGGGAAACGTCTCGCTCATTCCAAGGAGGTTTGAAGTGTTTCCATGTCTTCAGGTGTTCTACTACTTTTGCGCACTCACGTGCATTTACTGTTAACAAAAGAAGAATTTTGAAAGCAGTTCACAACCTTCTGTTAAATCTATATTCGCTCGGTCCTGATGCTCACTGGCCACGAGAGAAATGCACGACTTCAATTCTCAAAGTTGAACTCAGATAGAGATTTGGTAAAGGTAGGCCTTCGTCACGATGGCACCATACACCTTGATAATCTATAAGATTAGTTTTTCCAAATGAAGAAGGTTAATATGGGCAGTTTCAACGAAAACAAGCGCTTCCAGAGTAACTGGGGTAACCTTCGAAGGCAGGTCTTTCTATTTAGCGCTCGTAATTTCGGTAGAGAATTATGAAGTCTGGGTTGCTTTCTGGAATGATGTTATGACAAAACTTCCCTTAGAGACCTGCAAAATGGTCTCCAAGAATTACCAATAAGTCTAACAGCAACATCTACTGCCTCTTCCATGCTTGCGGCTATCGGTACATTTTTCAACAGCGAAAAAATGGCTGCATTCTCAAAACATGAGCATTCAGCAGTGCACAGCCTGCACTATGGATGTCCATCCGATGGAGACTGTCTAGGCCTCATCGCCAAATAATTGTTATTTACAAAGTCAGAAATTCGAAACAGGCGGTCATTGAAGCTTGGAACGGAATCGATAAAGAAGAGCTTCGGAACCTATTATTTCTGGTCACGGAGGTCCTTCAATGTCGCACTTCAAAAAGCTAGAGTCACAGATTATTAACTTTAGCATGTCATGGGCTGTCATGAACTTAATTAAATTGTTATTCTCTCAAGGTGAGCTTGTAATTATGAAACGGTGCAAAAACGAAAGAATCTATAATTAGAAGTTCAGAAAAATGGTGCTGTCAAAGACCTGGATACGGGGTTATTCGTGCTGGGGAATCCACTGGTAGTGCTAGAAAAATTCCTAAGTGGCTGCTTATTCTGGTAAGCAAAATTTGAGGGTGAACTTATAGTCATGAAACGCATTGTAGTATCGAAATTTCTACATAGTTTTCTTAAGGAAGCTCTACATTTTTAGCACTCAGTGACACCCAGAAAAGGTCGGACAGATTTTTGTATAAGGGAGAATAAAACAGCTCTTACGCTGTCTGCATCTCATAAAAGGTGGAGTTCATAGCTTTTAAAGACCTTACTCGGTTTACTTCCGCCTGGCAAGCGCCATTTGTGCCACATTGCAGCTGTGTGGTTTCACATCGGTTGAGCGCTTTCCAGCAGGTGTTACCCTAAATTATCTTTTGAACAAAGTGTGTATTATGAAATAATCTTGGCAGCAGACAACTTTTGTCCAGCTCCAGTGTACATTATTATAAAGTTTCTGATGTGGTTTATCAAACAACTACGACAAGTGGATGAAAATGACGAAATTAGAGCTGATATGGAAGGAGCGGGACACCCATGTTGTTCTTGACTCAAGAAGAAATGCCTTCAAATTCATTAGCTACATTAAAAATAGCTAAAGCATGGTGTTGCACTGGAGCTGTTTGTCAAGGAGGAAACTGTATCGTTCCTGTTCAGAAGATAATTCTGAGATTTAGATTTATATTCATAATCAAAAAATTTGTGATTATCAGATTGATGAATAAAAAAGATTAAAATGTTTATCCTACCTAAGTAAAATGAGTGGATATGTCACTAATGTGTCCGTAACTCAATGACACTTGCCATGCACCCTTAACACTGCACCGTGAATCACGCGCAGCGCTGATTTCGCAGCACTGTCGACTTTTGTTACAAGGCGGTTTTGCGGTCGACGTTCTTGTAACTCACACTGGTTTAACTCAGCTCGCCAAGCTCTATGGGAAGACGGTTTTGCAAAAGCTTCGTACCGGCATGCGCCATGCACTCAAGAGATAACTCCAGAGCTAATCGGATGTGTACGGTGCGTATGCGCGCTTTTACTTATGCCAGCCGCCGTACGGGTGTCAGGGAAGAAATTTTCATTATGTCTTAGAAGATGCCACGCCACGTCATCGACTTCATAAAGTGAATTGTTGAATTAAATGATTTTTCTTTTGAGATCATTGGGTTCCTGTTTCATTTTGAAGGGCTAATTGACCGAATGAGTAGTTCCTGCGTTGAACCTCTCCTTCTTTCGCGTTCCAGTTGGGATCTGACATCAGATTCTAGCAAAGCATTAGGTCAGCTCATTCAAAAATGTGGGGACGTCCAGAGAAATGGCGGGACATTAAGAGAGCTACACCCACCAGCTTGATTTTGTTCTAAAGCTGGCACATCTAGCTACGGAATACCCTGGTTCATTTAATACAGTCGCGGAAGAAGTTTTGAAAACACAAAAGAGCTCACAGTGATCAAAGGCAAGGCGGAATTTTCAAATGAGGCGTAATTCTTCAGGCTCTGGCTCAAGTTACGCGTCGTACAGAGTTCTTGGAAAGCTGTGTTAGAGATTTCGTGTGAGAGCCCAACGAAGAAAGAACGAGTTGTGGTGTTGGGGCGCTCATATTGTCCACCTTGCCCAAGAAGAGCGGGTGGATGAAATGAGGTTTCAAATGGGCGCATCACAGATGTTGAACCTTTGCGATGTTTGCCCACGAGACTTGCAGTCTAGCTGCACCTGTTACGCGAATTGTGCCCAAAAATTGGGGATGGTCCACAGAACATGTTTTTGGATATCTCATTTACTCCCAGATGCACAAGTTCAGAATGGAATTTGTGCCTGTAGAAATAAACTTCTTTCGATTCAATAACGTATTTTATTTAGAACTATCAAACTTCTTAAATGAAATTTGAGTGGGATTGTACGCTGAGTCAAAGTCAGAAGCGTCGCCTTTGGAATTAATGCCGGTGAGGAACCGCCTGAAATATATCCTGAGAAGTCACGTGGGTTCACGTGGGTGATTATTATAGCGATGGACTTTTCAAATGTGCCTCCTGAGCGGCTCTGTCCAGGAAAAACTTCCGACAGCACTCAGGTGTATTCTTTCCTGAGCGATCTCATTAATTATTGAATAAAAATGCACAACTACTGGGACGACATGAACATCTATGTTGATGACAGGTCACACGTAGCTCTCATTGTTCAGTGGTATTTCGACCAAAGGAATGCTAAGAACTGTATTGTCCGCCTGTATTTTCCCAACTGCAGCCGTGCGACCTCAGCTGTTTTAGCGAACTGAAGGCCCTACTCGTTGGGAAGCGCTACGACAATTCGTTGATCATCTATACTGACATCAAAGCATCTTGTCTATACTTGTTGAAAAAAGAAGCTGCGCGGTGTCCAGTGTTTCCTGGACACGGAGACCAGGTCGTCGACAGCGGTCTTCTAGACTCTATGAGAGCCATCCTTCCTCCTTTCCATAAGAAACAAGGCAGTCGTCGCCGACTGATTTAGTGTAATCCCTGCATCCTCTCCACACTCATAATTGCGGAATCAATTCAAAGGTGTCACGTAATGATGACATGTTGACCGAAACTGTATTGTAATAAACGCATTTTGTGACTCCAAGAATCTTAGAACCACCTTTATTCATGCAGGGAACCTTCCTTCACTTTTGTCGTTTCTTGCGACAGCGCCAGTTAACAACAGTGCCCTCTAGCAAGGTGGGTTGAAGGGCGAAGACGAGAACATATATAGGGAAGGAACCTCCAGCGGTTGTGACATAGAATGCGCGGTGGCCTGCAATAACGTGCCTGTATGTTTTTCTACACCGATGGATTTTTTACTACGTTACACCCTCCCCTTCCCCTATCTGCACTATGGTGCAACTGGTTCTCACTGCTTAACCCCAGGCTGCGAGTCCCTATCACCCACCGAGATGAAGAGGACCTCCTGTAGAAGATTTTCACGACCGACATTCACCAAGGTGAGATGAGCCGAAAGCTAGGAAGAAAGAAAACCTTCACTATGAAAAGTCATTTCTCATTGAATAGAATTTCTCGTGGAGAATCGAAAGGTAGACGATACAGCTTTGTAACTTCGTACTGCAAAGCTAAAAGCCTGACCTTATTTCTAAAGCATGGCGCCAAGAAATGCTTGAGGCCACAACACATTGAAAGCACATCTGTGATCAAGATAGCCGAAATATTCTTCCAAACAAATAACTGCTGCTCAAAAAAGTGAGATTTTGTCACTTTTTTTGAGAGACGAAAAGAAGAGAAATCTCGTCCATTTGGAAATTTCAATAGACCTTTCTAACACTTCTGCTAGAAACAGATCTCGAATTCCAGCTGGAATTGGAGGAGAACTGAGCATAAGGACTCGGTCATTCAACTCTTCAAATGGAACAGAGGCTCGTTGATATTCAGAAAAATATCATGTTCTGTATGATGTTGAGTACGTGGCGCATTTCAGGGTAGCTGGTGAACCCCTTTTTCTACAAGATCAAGTTGTATAAATGGGATCATATATGTACAGTTTGATAAGCCGAGATCAAATGTTGAGTGTCGCTAGCTTTTAGTTAGAAAGAAAGTGTTGAAAAACCAACCAACAACAACACCCTAACATTTCGGCAATCGGTAGTTAGCAGGTTTGCAAAAACCAGGAGTTTTTTGCCCACGGAACTGCTGGAGTTCAGATTTGAGGTCATTTTCATTGTACAATTTTTTCTTCAGATGATGACCGAGCGAGCGGAAATGGTGGAAGTCGTTTAGGGGCAGACTTGGCGAATATGGCGAATAAGCAATCTCGGTTTAACCTTGCTCGATCTTCTGGCGTGAGACCGAAGAAATGCGCGCATACCATTTTCGGGAGCAAATGGACTTATCGCTGTCTTCCGTGAAGTTTTTTTGCAAACATTTTCGAGAAGGGTAGCAATGGTTAGCGCTTCTCGACCTCAATCCTGCAGAAAGAACATCGCTTCTGATGATACTGCCACAATTAAAGAATTTTGATATCACCACCATTTTCCAATAAATGTCAGGTCGAGGGTCTGAAACTCTAGTGCTGCGTACTCCGAGTCGCTGCTGCTCCCGCGTAGGGTCAGAGCACTGTCTTCGCCAGTGGTCATATACCACAGTCTTTGTTGCTGGGCGACGAGAGGTAAACGCGCAAATGTGCGCCCTGTCAAATCGTGCGGTTTCCATTGACATTTCCGAGACTTGCCTAGTTACCGAAGAGCCATAGCGACGTGTGAGAACTCGAGACGTTCTGCCAGGTTGACGGTTGTCTAGAGCGATCTTCGATTAGAGCGCTGGCGACGTCAAGATTAACAGCAGATGTGCCCTGCATTGATGATATCAAAGTATGTGTTACTGAGCAATCGAGCCTCCATGTGGAAGATAACATCCCATTCTATCACTAGACTGTTCTGAGCGCCTCTCGTGCGCCGATGCCTCCAGGCGAACTTCACACGAAATCAGCGCCCCGAAGGTTTCGCGGGAGAAGTCGATTTTGTGTTTGATTAGTTAGTCAGACTGACGTGCGCAACACCGTCCGCTTCTTTCCTAACACCAATGGGAGCTCTTAGAGCATTAGGAAAAAATCCCGGAACAGCATGGATTAAGTTTTTAAGTTTTTTTTTGGCTTAAAAGAAACGATTCTGTATCTACATAACAAAAACCTGAAATACCGCGAATTCGCGGTGTTTGCGTGATTTCTCAAAGTTTAGGGCGTGCACCGCAGTTCAATGTTCACATGTGGTCGTGAAAGGAGAAGTCTATATATAGTGATACCCATCGCGTGCATAAACCAAAATCGATAATGGTACCTCTTGAG
>MU870246.1:0-24641 GCA_036418205.1 Ostertagia ostertagi | reverse complement strand
GAATTTTCAGAAAAAAACCTCAACTTCCCGTACGTAATCTCAACTCCAAAAGTCTTAATACTTCCTCCCCTGTTAAGAGTTGCCCTGAAGGCGGTTAACTCCGTTCCTAACACCTTTGTGGTAGAAAAAACACCTACTGCGGAGAGGTACGTGAAAAGTGGTTCAAGACAGCGCTGTGACTGACAAGTACCCGCCCTCGTGAAGGCGAGTATTTCACGGCTCAAGAATGGGCATTTGTCATGGAGTATATCGCAGTAATGTCAGAGCGAGCGCAAAAATGCGGAAAACCTCCGGGGGCCATACCCGTTGAAAGATTGATGTGACCGACCATCCATTTCGTTTCAGAACGACTTTTCATGGATAGCCAGCATTTTCAGCGCTGGCCAATTAGAAGAAAATTCTGCCAGAAAGAGTTTGTAGCGCACAATATCCTCGCAGGAGAAGAAAAGAAGACAGTAGGCACTTCCGGAAAACCTTAAGGGCAAAAATGTCCCATTACTTGAAGCCAGACAATTTCCGTGCAAGACGCAATAAGCAATAAGACGCGTTGATGGGCTCATCTCGGCAACGTGGTATGACCATTGGGGCAGCACTATGTACTTCAATCCCCAGTGCAGTGCACTATGACGTATGTCAGTGATGTGGCGCCAGGAATATCCCTTTATTCTGCTAATAATACCCCTCCCCAAAATCACCCCTACAATAATTAAAAACCTCCACGAACGGTGGGTGATGGTGGAGGTTGAAAGTATGAGTTCAGCAGCAGAAAGTTTGAAACCTATTGCTGACAGCTTCTTTACTTTTCAGAAATCGCTGAAAGCACCTCCCAGTTGGTCCCTCCAGTACGACCCCGTGCTAAAGCATACCAAGAGCCACATGCTATCCCATCTGCTAGTAAACGCGTCCACGAAGTCTTTGGGTTGAAGGACACGTCCCAGAAGTCACGTACTATAAGCGTAGCAACCTTGGAGTTGCGCCACCCAATCCATCCACTTCAGAAATGCGTCCCAAGCCGAAGAAATAGCACACGGTCCCAGTGTGAACCCCAAGGAGAATCCACGAGAGAGCATGACCTTGTCTAAATTAAAAGAACCAAACATCAAGTACATGCCAATACTGGCGCATTTCCAAGGTTCGGACACTAACCCATTTCAGAAAATTCAACCTAATCCCTTAGGGAATTCACAAACGGGTAACTTTTTGATTTCCCCAAAGGCTCAGAAGCAACACTGGCGCACTTATTCGTCAAAAGAGTTGAGTTCAGTAAGTCGATGTGGCGATATGCCCACATCGTCGATTCAAATGGCGTTCTTTCGCGTAGTAACGAAGTCAGTTAGCAGCGGCAGCACAAGGCACAAGAGCACTTTAGGCAGCCATGAACACTGCCGGCAATGAATGGCAAATTGAGCTCGTTGGAAAATTGACTACAGATCACAAATTGCTTGCAGACGGCACATGGCATAGCAAACACATGGAAATCCGGCCAGATCAATAACACATTCAACATTCACATGCAATTATCGTAGAAGTACTACTTTCGCCTACATATTACTTCCAAGGCCATCAAAAACTCGAATCAGTCTTATGCGCCCACGCAGATTTGGTAGCAAAATATTGTCACCTGAATGCTTCACGGTCCCATTCTCTTAACCCAAAATTTCCCTGTCCCCTGGTGGGCAGCCTTTGGAAACAGGAGGTAGATTGCTAGATTCCTTTGGACTCAAACCTATGCAACCCTTTACCTTCCATCCCCAACATTCCGTCGACCGGGAGGGAGAAAGCTTCGGACTGAAAGGTGGCAGTTGATCAAATTTCGGGATCAGCACGACCACCCCACCCCCTCATCCCCACCTCTTAAAGGCAGCTACCATTACGGTAAAGAGGGAGCGCATCGTGCAGCATATGCACCATATGAATCAATTACTTGACTGCCAGGGAAGCGATATGTATCGCTTTTAACGGCGATGGTACGCTGGTTGATGAACAGGACTCCCTAAAGCGCTCCGCCCCCAAAAGCGATCCGCCCACTTTTTAGTTCGATTTGGACGACCCGCGTTGTTTGCAGCAGCACGACTGGAGCAACTCGATTGGAGCGTGGTTTGGCATGGTGCCATCAATCAGCGGTGAACTTGATTATACGTCTGCTTTCTGCTTACCTGCTCAATTACCGATTATCAAAAATGCGGTCGCGTTTGGCGTTTCATTGAGGATTTTGCTCTACTTTTTTGCGCACTGGCGTTATATTGAGCCACCATGTAACCTCCTTTTCAAACCCCTTCTGAACCTATCGTAATTTCGCGTGCTTTCAAGGACGCTACACCATGTAGCTCCTTTGTCCTCTTTTGTACTCCTTTATGATGAATGTCTCGCTGTGTTCTATCTCCTCACGCCCAGGACAAACTCAATCCTTCCTTGCGAGCTTACTTACTTATTACTTACTTACTTATCCCTTAGCTTGCGTCTGGTGGTGGGGGCCGGCCTCTCAACCAGTACACTGCTGTGGGTGCCATTGGAGTACGAACGCCCTGAATGAAGTGTCTCCATTCTGGTCGATTAGCAGCAATACATCTAGCATGCTCAACACTGCACCTCAGAGCCCTAAGGTCTTCCTCAACTTGCTTCAACCAAGTCTTTTTTGGAGCCGTCCTCTGAACTTTCCACTGCGCAGGGCGTCTTCTCCACAGGAGCATATTAGGTATTCTGTCGTGACCCATCCTGCACAGGTGACCGAACCATCGTAGCCGTCGCAGTTTCAATTGTTCCTCGATTGTGGGTTGATCTTCAAACTTCTCCCTGATGGCGTTGTTCGTGACATGGTCACGAAGCCTGATCCCGAGCATATGGCGGAGACAACGCATTTGAAACACCTCGAGATGAGAGAGATCCGACTTGAGCAACGTCCATGTCTCAGACCCATATAGTAGCACAGGGAGCACCAGCGTCCGGAACATGCGAATTTTGGTTTTCAGTGATATGTTACTCTTCTTCCAGAGACACCACTTTAAACGGCTGGCGACGAAGTCGTCTAGACGTCACTATTACCAAGTCCTCGCTGCGGACCTTGCAGCCTCACTACCGGCAAACCACTTTCCTATTCTTTGAACGACCGATCCATGAGGTAATTTGAAATTACATCACCGCGCTTCTGCTCCCAAGGCGAGCTCTGAACCATCGCCGGACGCGATCAGGCGAGGATCGCGGCTGCGGACGACAAAGAGTGCAGGTCCATCGACGTACGGACACGGATTATGAGTGTATACAGCTGTACTTATCTCCTGGCCGAGCCAAGAACAAGTGCAGAGTGAATCGCGCTGTGGGTTCTATAGCTCAATACTCACCGCAAATCAAAAATGCGTCGTGTCGGTTTCAACATCAACCATCTTCGCCGAAGAATGAGCAGTGATCACTTCTTTGGCGAAACCGCTAAGTCCGCACAGGTAGGAGGTAGATGCACGTCTGACTGACGCTGCCCGACAGCCAGTCGATGAGCCTCGCGCCGAACCGGAGCACGATCGGCACTGAAAGGACGAATGTCTAAGATATAAAGCAGCTCAACGCACAGTGCGACTATAGTGACATACAGCTGTCCAGAAGAGAAGCCTTCCCGCGTTTCTACCAATGCAAAGGTCTGCACGAGCGAGGCGATCAGAACGCTAGAACTGGCGCCGACAGAACCGGATGGGAACCTGTGATGGGCCGATTTGGCGTAGGAGAAATGAACAACAATGGTTTGCGGCTGCTTTCGTTTGCCACGTTCAATGATCTGGTCATCGGCAATAGCCTATACCAGCATGCACGAAAGCATCAGCTGACATGGAGAAATCCATCTGGTCACGATTCAGCAGTCCTGGACTATGTACTAATCAATTCTCGATACAGGTCATCGCTAAAGGATGTGCGTGCAATGAGAGGCCCGGATTGCGGATCAGATCACTACCTACTACGAGCAGTCGTGCAGCTCCGCCTACAGTGTGCTAAGCGAGGTAAACGCCAACCGAAAGTAGACTGGGAGCAACTTTTGAAGCTGGAGGTGAAGCAAGGCTTCCAAATTGCACTGTCAAATCAGTTTGCTGCGTTCACGGAAGTGGGAACGGTGGACGAGGAAGAACGGCAGACTGCAAAAGTCATTACCGAATGTGCTACACAACTGTGCCCAGTTTTGCGCCGACGGACTAAACCATGGATCTCGGACGAAACATTGCAGTTGGTTGACAAAAGGAGGAAGGTGAAGCTGACGAATGGCACTACGTATCAGCTACTCAGTAAGGAGCTCCGCAAGAGACTAAAAACAGAAAGGGAGGCCTACTGGAACGCAGTAGCGGAGGAGCTCGAAGAATCGGCATCCAAACACGAGTATCGCATGCCGTATCAAATTCTGAGAAGACTGTGCGGCAAAACCAGAGCATGCGGAACCTTCATCAAAGACGCAAGTGGCAAACTCGTGAAGTCAGAGAGGGAACGCTTACAGAGATGGAGAGAGTTCTTCATAGAGCTGTACAGCCACGAACTGCCCACAGAACCGTTTCCAGAGCCAGTACCGATAGAGATGCCACAGGAACCAACACACGAGGCGGCGCCAAGTATGGAGGAAGTGAGGGCGGCGGTGATGTCGCTGAATGAAACAGGAAAGCGGCGTAGAGAATATGTCAGTATAGTGAATAAGCTCCAACCAAGATTGATAACAACTTTTATTTGGCTTACGTTTCGGCGCTTTCGCCTTCTTCAGAGCCTGGAAAGAGGAAAGCCATTTACGAAACTACCCGTCCAAATACTATTTCAACCTACAAGAATCGCTCAGCAGGGGTAAACTACTAGGGCGACGTCGTGGGACAGAAAAAGACAACTAACCTTTAGAAAAGTCGACCAATGAGGTCCACCTGCCACCCTGAGCTGACAGTAATGCGGCTTAAATAGGTGAAGCCCCAAGGTCACTTGCTTAAGGACCCTCCTGAGGGGTTGATTAATTGGCTTACGTTTTCGGCGCTTTCGCCTTCTTCAGAGCCTGGAAAGAGGAAAGCCAACCCTTCAGGAGGGTCCTTAAGCAAGTGACCTTGGGGCTTCACCTATTTAAGCCGCATTACTGTCAGCTCAGGGTGGCAGGTGGACCTCATTGGTCGACTTTTCTAAAGGTTAGTTGTCTTTTTCTGTCCCACGACGTCGCCCTAGTAGTTTACCCCTGCTGAGCGATTCTTGTAGGTTGAAATAGTATTTGGACGGGTAGTTTCGTAAATGGCTTTCCTCTTTCCAGGCTCTGAAGAAGGCGAAAGCGCCGAAACGTAAGCCAAATAAAAGTTGTTATCAATCTTGGTTGGAGCTTATTCACTATACTGACATATTCTCTACGACTCATGCCAAGATTCATTGAGAGTCGCACATGGAAACTGCTGAAGGTGCTAGACCAAATGTTAGAAACCATGGGACCTACGGTATGATAGAGAAGATTTCCGCGTGGGCTTGATGGGGCTATCAGCATCCGCGTAAATTTGAGTGTATATACACCTTCAAAATCCGCTGTGCTAGCTTCAGATTAGAGATGGCGGCCTTGCTTTCGTTGCCACTGTTCGTTCCAATTCTACACGCATATCTCACAGCAACTTTACTCAATCAGGCGTGCCAGTGTGCGGAACGAAAAGCTTCAGAAGCCGGATTTTCGCTCTTAATCTCAAAATGAGACGATGAGCCACAATATCGGTTCGTAGGATAAAGGATGGAATACAAGGCGTCGATAAACTCAGGTATGGGCCAAGCTCACAACTTTCTTAAAGAATCGTAAAATCTTCGAATGCGTGCCACCTCCATGAAAGCAAGACAGCCAATTTTCATCTCAGCGTTTTTATGCATCTGAATATTTCCGGTTCTGTAGGTCCATTAAAATCGCTGAAAGGCATAGACTTCTGCGTTTCGGGGTTCGTCTCACTGAAAGCTTCCGTTAGATGCCGGCGCCTCCAGGCACGGCACAGTCCCTACCAAATTATTACGGAAAAACCGAAAAGCGGACACATGTGCTCATATTCAATAGAGAATGTTTACGAGAGCAGTTTCAGATCAAGAAATCAGTTTCAGATCGAGAAAGATGATCAGTTTCGAAGCTAATGCGAAGATTGCAACTGAGCAGAGATTCATGAGATAAGAGATATGAGCGGCACGACGTCAGGAGTTTAATTTCCATGATTATGGCTGGTTTTTCCATAGCGCTAAAAACGCCACCATCGCGCTTCATCTGCTGGAAATTGCCTCAATTTCTGAGACTGAAACGATTTCTAGCGCGAACACTGCCTTTGTGTCGATGAGGACATGCACACACCAGCCTACTCATTCCCGTCTATGTTCAAAACAAGCGCCGTGAGCACGCCTGGAATAGCAAATTGCTGGAGCAATAGGAAAGAAGTACATAATGCGCAGATTCAGCCAAAAAAAACCGTTAGAAACGTCGAAGGTGATTGAAGCAAGCCCGTAGGACTTCTGATTAGCAATCACTTCGGTAATGAAATCACTAAACCTCGTTGAAAAACTGAAAGAGGTGATTAGGGGTGATCGCGGTCTGTGAAATGTTGAGTAGGATAAACAAATTCGATGGAATCAATCGATAGAAGATTCGTGGACCTGGTCGGGTTTTCATTTAGGAGCATAATGTGTTACGGCAACGCGGCAAATTCCTGTTGAAAGAATTTCATTTCAAAAGTTTTCTATCAAAAGTAAAAGTGGAAATTTCACTCACTCGATTGATCTTGTCTAGTGCCGAATTGGGACTTTTTTAAAACAAACACTTCATTACTCAAAACTTCTAATAGTAACTTCTAATAGTGAAAAATTCTAATAGTAGTTCCAAGCTCCATTATCGACCTTTTGGTGTGTGACCCTACCCAGGTAAGCGAGATGGAAATGAATTTAAAGGTGCATTCCGTGCTCAGATCAGCGAACCAATCCTTCCTAAGGACAATGTTGCTAAGCCGGTAAGGCCCCAACGCGACTCGAAACGCATGAAGAAAAGTGCTATGGGCTTAGAACTTGGAACCTTGTGCACCTCAAGCAACCACGCATGTCAGCCGTAGCGGTGTATATGTCTCACTTCCCACAATGTTCTGTTGCCTCCGACAGTTATCCCCTAGCTTCGGCACCAATGTCTATAAAAGTGCTTGCCTCCTAGAATCTCCCAGCGCCCAGGCAAAGGACCTAACCGAGGGCCTAAGGGTCTAATCTAAGCCATTTCGGTTGTTTCTTCATTTTCAGTAGTTTCTTTGCCACGCTTCTTCATCGTCGAGTCAATTGATAGCACCGTTTTTGTTTACCCATTACAATGTGTTGCAAATGGGCTTTCATTTGAAAACTATTGTTACGTTTGGAAACTTAATGCGCCACGCAAACTTCTTCCATTCAGAATGGTAGTAGCATTTTAAACGCGATTTGGCCGAGACATTACTTGTGGGGCCAACAGTTGTGAAATTCAAGGTTTTCATCTACCCAAGCAAGTCTGGTTAATCACATTCCGGAGGAATGGAAGGCTCAATGGACGGTGTGCGACCAAAGATTTGATCACCGAACCGTGCGCGTGGTAGGCAGCGTCACTTTCCACTACACCATTTCAACCTCATTATTGTAATAGAACCAGAAAAAAGCATTTTACGCGGGCAGTCTGCCCTGCAAAGAATTCTATTGTCGATAGAATTTCCTAGATAGAGCCTGTCACGTAGAGCTATTAAAGGACGAATCACGACTTAGAAATGAAAGTCAAAGAAAGCGAGTGATCCACGTATTAGGACCCACGACCCTTGAGGTGCTGACTGAACCGCGCGATGGCACCAAAAGTTGAACCTCAAGTCGACTTAAAGCCACTCTTGCGCGGTGGGTACGTCACGCCCAACCAACCAGCCATCGCTCCGCTGCGGCTAGGTTTTAGCGTGGGCGAGATAGCGTGAGAGAGCGCAGATGTTGAAGAGGGCACAGCGATGAGAGTCGCATCAATGCTCGCAAATCAACGGGCAAGGAAGGGGTCCCATTTCTCGGGTTCTGGGCCGTTTCTCATGGTTCTTCCTTCTTTCGTGTACCACTCACCATCCCTAGGTTAATTTGGATGGGTTGCTTTTTCATCGTGAATCGTCCAAGAAATCCTTCTACGGGTCTAAACTCTGAACCATCGCATTTCGATCAAATCGAAACGTTAACGAAGAGCGGAAGCGAAAGCGTCAACGATTGCGCAGCGCAATTTGATCCAAAATGTTTCGCTATGGGAAACGCGGGTTGAAGTTGAGTAGACTACTGATTCTTCCCGCTACTGATAACGCACATTTGAGAACGTGGCCAGAAGAAAGTGCAATGCTTGTTCGAGAGCCAACAAAAAAAACCAGAGCGAAGTGAAAACAACCTAACAACCAAAGAAGCTGGAGAAATGGATGCCGTTCCAGCTGATTGAGCACCAGTCAAATTGCACCTACAAGACGCATCGTTCCTTCTAGGAGGTATAGCTCATTTTAAAATGGAATCAAACGGAATGGAATTCACTATGATAAAATGGTATCTCCATTAGACCACCCAGCGGGGCTCTGTTCGGTGATTTTTTATCACAATAAAGCTCCACAATAGGTTCCAGAGTATGAATTACACAAGAAGCGGACCGTCGTGACGATTTAATAGTCCTTACAGTAGAACTAAGGCATCATAAACCTCAATACCACCCGAACCCATTTCAGGACGAATGTCTGTCTCACAATCAGCAGGTCGATATAGTGCGCTAGCAAAGCAACATATCGCCAAAGAGGGGGTCCATTCCCCATATAAGCGCGGCCACAAACGACCTTGCAAAGGCTAAATAAAACGGCTTAAAACTTCGCTTCACATGCCGTACTCTATGGATTCTTCCACTGCCGCTTTTTCATCAATTCAATAGACTATATTTTGGGAAACGCTTTAGGAACCCACAGTGAGAAGCCGAAGCTAGTCGGGGACAAGGTCAATTCTCCGTCCGCGAGATCTAGAAAGGAAAGGTTGTATTACTGATTTTGAAAGCAGAGGTCGTAGATGGAGTTGACAAAGGTCAAAAGTCGGAAACGGTGGAGATAAATTTTTGGCAAGTTTCTCAGTATTTTTGGCCACAAGTTTAAGGAAACACGTACGAAATGAACAAAATCAAAACATCCCGCATCCCTCTTCGCTATGCGGCAGTTTTCAGGAAGAAGCGGACAAAGTCGGGGTGTTTCAACTGGTCTCAGAATCAAACACTATAGGAACAACTATGATAGGGTGGCGGTCAAAGGAGGTAGGAGGTCGTATTTATGAGTGGGGCCGTCACGTATGATGAAGAGGGTCGTATCGGAACTCTATAAATGGGGGGGGGGGGTCGTGATTCGATCACCTCTGGGAGTTAAGAGTTTCATTCCGGGCGACAATGCAGATTCCACCTTGTCACGAAAAAGACGCAAATCCAAAGGATTTTGATTTGACTACCTTGAACCAGGGTCAAGCGTGCGTTGTGCAGTTTCCATCGAGAAGGGTGTATTTTGGATTGGAGATGGTAAAAAGGTTGAAAAAATGGAATTTTTTGTGACGATTTTGGGGAAAAGAAGCAGGAAGTCACTAACTTTAGTGGATTGTCCCTCCCTCTTCTTCCCCTCCCCCCCCCCCGCTGGACCGTTTTGGAGGAAGAAAAGTGGGCACAGCCGGACTGTGTCAACTAGTCTCAAAAGTCTCAGTAAAAAGTCTCAGAATCGAAAAATATATACAGCCATGTTAATATGTGGATGAGGGCAGCAGCCTGGGATGGGGAAGGGGGTTGTAAAATTTTTAACGCAATGCGCAGTTGACCCTGCACTGAACTAAGAACGTAGCCTTAACGATACACATAGAGAATTTCAAAACGGACAACTCTAAGGACTAAAGATTAATTTCCAATCTTGCAATAATAATAACTGATATGGAGCTTAAGCTCAATTAGCTGTCCGTTCGCAGTGCCGGCCTGCAGTTGCAACCACTATAAATGCATAGAATAATAAATGGTATGTCGATTATGAGCAACGCATAGCATTGATAGTCGGAGCTATAGCTGAAGATTTCAGTCCAAAGACATTTACTTCCGTGGACGTAAACCTCATCTAGCCACCTAACTCGACGACGGATCAATGAGTGCAGCCAATGCTAACGTGATAAATTTTCGCTTGGATACACTTAGAGCGAAATTTCATCCGCCAATGGACGGGCGATGGCTTTGCTTGCAGCCTTAGAGCAACGACTACGCAAGTTTTCTTGCATCAGCTATCGCATCGCAACTAAATGAGCCCACATCGTAGCTCCACCTCCTCGAGGCCACGCTCAGCTAGAATGCAGCTAAGCTGACTTCTCCAAGATGCGACATGCTTTTGACCGACATTCGGATTCGTAAATGCATATAAATATCTACCTCCATGGACGTGGACCTCATCAAGCCACCTATCGAGGCCAGAATAAGCTATGCATATGTCTCGGAAGAAGTTGCCCAACCAACACGCCCTTACCCTACCGCCACCTGCGTTAGGATAGGGAGGTGTTGGTCAGGGGACCAGTTGGAGGATTGGAACCCAATCACTTGCAAGCCCTACCTTAACCCTATCTCACTATACACTTTCTACGCCTTTACAACACCTCTAAGTTTCCTAAGACCACCAGCTCACCTACCGTTTTATCGATCGAGTAGGGGAGGCATGGAATATACGGTAAAAACAGCGAAAATCATTAATTTCCCTACAATTCGTGAGAATTACTAGAAAACCACCAATTATTCCTCAAACTTCAAAGAAGTTTCATTCTCGTCGCTCCTTTACCCAAACACTGCAGATCACTACGACATCCAAATTCGACATCAAAACTTCTCTCAGAAAGCTTAATACGCCCTAAACCTACGTCAACCTAGGAAACGTTCAACATTAATTAGTGAGCTTTCGCCACCGATGCGACTACGCCACGCATTCAACTCTCGAGAGGCCACTTATGCGACACGACTAATACATACGAGGAAAAAATCTCCCGTAAACTATAAAACTATGCGACCCAGAGTGAGCTCAGAACTGCAACCACCAAGCTTGCTTAGGAAACCCTGAGATACAAGGAGTTCATATGGTAGTTAGAGAGATCTTGAAGCAGGGGAACAGAAATGTTATGTGTCGCAGAACAGGCTAAAGGAGGTAAACCGTCCAGTCGACCAATAGAGTCGCATTTAAAGCGGCTGACGGTAGCAAAGGCGCGAGGTGCTAAACAGTGAAAGTTCAAAAAAGTTACACCCTCAATAATAGCCACTCCAGAGCATAGCCGCTGCACAAAACGACACGCGAATTATTCCAGATTTACCCGATGTTCAAGATAATGAGTTTCGAAGTAACTGAATGATACCGTACGAAGAATGGGATTGCGTTTAGGCAATTGGGTGACCAATTACGAACAAGAAAGGATTGCCGCGGTAGTGCAGTTGAATAACAATTTCATTGCGTCTCGAGCCCCCCCCCCCCCTCCCCTCCTCTGCCTCCGCCCTTGTCCTGCCCGTTCCACAAGCCCTTGCTCGTTAATGCCCGCCCTCTAAAAGTAGAATCGATAAGCGCGCAACCGTTTTAAAGGGCCAATTTAACGTAACCGAAACCTCACAGAGCAAATTCCAGCGTTCAAAGGAAACTATTGGAAGTCTGCAATTTCCCCCAAAAGTATTATTTTCACCGGTATTTCTCGAGCTGATGGCTGATGTATTCAAGAAAAGAGCTGTCCAATTTATAGTAGCTGCTCAACTCCGCAAGCTCCACCTACCGAAATACATGCTTATTGCCTCGTGGAAACTTCCTGTCCAATCAAAATGATGTTCACCCTAACACGTCTTCTGATCTCGTCTTCGTCTTTCGTCGTACGCTGGAATTAAGCCCGAGGGCGATTGAAAGTGTGGACAGAGAAGCAGGTACCCAAACCCAAAACAACACCGAACTGATAGTTAGTATAATATTCAGGGGGTAGGGAAGGGGTAAAAAAGTCACTCTTCCATAATTAGAACAGAAAAATTACACCTTGCTGAATTCAAACCGAATGCATCCCACTGAAGAGGAGCACACTAATTTACTAAAACATCACAATAGCCTTCTACACCGACAACATCATAAGCTGCCTACGGGAGTATGCTGTACGGTTCGAACAAGGCTTCCGACGGATCATTACGACATTATGTGAAACGCTGGTCGGAAGGGGTTTTCGCTGGCCTCCAGGAAGCCATTCCATCAGTTGACCGATTGAAGAAATTATGTAGCAGCTTCAGGCTGGAGCGATTACGGTAGGCCTCGTTGAGCTCGACGGTGATGGCAGATGACGTCATATTCTGAAGACGGTGAGGGCAGTGAAGGAGGGCCTGCTTCTGCTTATGGGGGGACATCTAAGGAATATTTCGCCATGAAACTTCCACTAATAGTGGCACCCTACGCGTGATGTGTGCTATGGAGCAAAGTGGTTTTTAGCCCTCCACGCTGTCGTGCAAATACTACAACAGAGATGACGACAGGGGTTTAAAGGCTAGGAATCCGAGAATCAAATCTCGCTGTGAGCCGGAAATCAAATATCAGATTGGATTCCACTAGGTAGTCGAAGTCTTTCTCTCTTTCGAAATCACCTAATTGGCGGAACACTAGGCTAGGCGGCCAAATAATGACATTTATATTAGCTGACACTATAAGTCAGTTTATAGACCCTACTCCATCAAAATAAACCACCATTTTGAGCAGAAAGAAAAAGTGTGGCGCATTCCATGAACGTATAATTCACCAACAGAATGACTCTGTGGTTGAGAACCCACGTAAAGTTCATAGTAGTAGAGAAAGAGCAGAAAAAGTACTGCCTCTCATTACGCGCAGACCAGCATTTCCCCTTTCCTGCAACCATGTTTTGTTTTGAAGACATTTAAATTGCCTTTTTTTTTCCCGAGAATAACTCAACAATGAAAAGGATGAAGCAATGACAAGTAGCGCTGCAAACAACGCACATTCCAAGGATTGAAGCGACATTAATGTACCTAATGGACCACGCCCATTCGTAAAGAAAACTTCATAATAAAGCCTTTCAGCACCGAGCCACATCAGAAGACTCCACGGATTATCACTACGGTTGAACAATCGACCCGCGATTACGACGTTACATGAATACGCTGGTCGAAAGCAGATTCTTCTTGAACTCGATGTGATTGAAATGAATGACCCATAAGGTGAGACGTGAGGTCAGTGGAAGGAAGGTCCAGCTTCTACCGGAGAAGGCGGAGGGGGAGAGAGACATTGAAGTTCAAATTTTCTATGGAACATTCCATAACTAACGCGGCAACCCGGGGACTCTTTTGTCTGCCCCTCATCTTACGCTTGCAGTTTAAATAATCACAACAAGACGACCGCCAGGTGTATAAGGCAATAAATTGCGAGAACAAATCTCGCTGGAACCAGAAACATCAAAGATCAGGTTCGATTCCACTAGGTAATCGAGGTCTTCCTCTTTTTCGGAATCACCTAATTCGCGAAACACTAGGCTGGGCGGCCAAAACAAAGACTTTATATCACTGAGCGCCCATAGAGTGAGGTTGTAGACCCTACTCCCCATCGAAAATAAATTCAGCACTTTGAGCGAACACCAAAACGTGGCGCATTCCATGAACGTATAAATTTAGCCTAACCAGAATGCCTTTGTGGTTGCATATCCCACGTAAACTTTACATAGAGAAAGAGTAGTAAAAAGTACTGCCTCTCATTACGCGCAGACCAGCGTTTCCCCTTTCCTGCAACCATGTTTTGTTTTGAAGACATTTAAATTGCCTTTTTTCCGAGAATAAGTCATCAATGAAAATGATGAAGCAACGACAAGTAGCGCTGCAAACAACGCACATTCCAAGGATCGAAGCGACATTAATGTACCTACAGACCAACGCCCATCTCTACAAACTCCTCCACCACCAGAGAAATCTAATTTGTTCTGTATTATTACGTACCTATAATGGCCATGATCTTCAAGAACTTCGCCCAGTAGTGTCCCAAAATAACATACAAAAAACTCAAAAAGGATTTCCGAGCATTCTGCGGCGACCCAAGCCAAGTAGAGTAATTTGCAACGGGGGTATGTTGTATGTTCCAGAAGCCGTCAGTAGTGGGCCCTTTCGTGCTAGTTAGCTACTATGACAGAATACTGTGATCTAATGCCAGTAATCAATCTCCCATTCACGCAAGTTGTATGTGAATTTGTTCCGAGATCCTCATACGTTCCACTGCCATGACTTTACCACCGGCATTAGAATTGAGTACACTTACCCATGCGTTGAAGCTGGCAACGGAAGAATCCGGAATAAGACTATTTGAAAGAAGCATGATTTCTTATCTCCATGTCACGTATTGAAACTGTGATTAAGTAAAACAGAACAAAATCATACCAGAAAACTCTCGAAAATCATGGAATCGGCTTTTTCTTCACGCAGTCGCAAACAAATTACGGTTTTCGAGAAACGAACTCAACTTCTCAAACTGACGCCCAACATAGAGCCTTGAAAGCTCATTGTACCTCATGCAGCAGGACCAAGATCACCTACCAAAGTGAGGGCAAAATATTACCGAGAAGAAAATCATACCTTGTAGCCGAGGCTCTTGCACACATGTTTGTAGGCCCAATGCCATAGCTCTTGCGGTGTGTCGGTTTTCGTCTTCGCTTCTTGGACTCGTTGACTAAAGGGGGTATGGTTAGCGTCCATGAAATAAACCATACGAAATATTTAAGCTAGAACGTGCAGTACCAAGTATAGGGAGCAAAAAGTCTTTTAATTTTGCATACATTTTTACACTTTAACACATCGGAGAACGAGTTTTCGATTCTTGGAACCTCTTCAAACTCATAATCCACTATCTCACCTAAGCTGCTAACTGTGCTCAAAAATAAAAGCGCCAACTGGGCCGATGGTGAGGAAAAAATAAAAATAAATCGCCGAAGGTATGAAAATAAGGATCTCGATTCTTCGGGCACCGAGCGAGTGCTGCAACAAAGAAACCATGGGTACTGAGGCGATACGCTAGACCCCCAGACGAGAGTGTATAGGGAACCAGCAAGACCCAGACGCCCCACCACATAAACCGTGGAATCGCTAACCACCCTAAAGGCATACCCAGGATCGAACTCACATGTATGTGAAAGCACTGGCACGAATGAGAGGCAGGTAAAAAAGGGATAAACCTCAGATTTGTTGAGAAAGCTCGATTTGAGGGGTTGCCCTTTATATGCCGCAGTGTTAAAGCACTGGAGACTGGGCGTGGAGAGGAGAGCATGAGGCGAGAAAGCGCAACAGAAGAGAGGGCGCGTGTTGCGTGCGGGAAAACTGCAGCTGTTGAAGGTGTTTTCACGAAGTTCTAGTTCTCTTCCGAGCGATTTCCATGCACAGGAATGCCACATCTGCGAACGTCCTTTAGAGGTCTCTGCTACGAAGTGAAGGGGGTCGTTCACCCGACTTCTGTCTGTTGTGCCCTTGAGTAAACTGCAGCACAAGTCACAAGGCTCAAAGCGTCAACTCGCGCATTTTCAAGCTGAGACAAGGGCGTGTCTTACAACCCCGTCAATAATCCTGTCCCTGATCGCGGAAGCGGAATGTCGTTTGGAATGTGCCTTCAGTTCTCTTTTAGATGGGACGAGAAAACTTCAGCCATAGGCAAGTTATTCTGAGAATCCACAGCCTTCGCAAAGATGATTCCGGTTTTCCAGAAGGGGCGGGGCTAGCATTGTGGGCGGGACCGATGGACATATGCATTACAATTTCGAAGTTCTTAACATTTACTGCTTATAAGAAATTGCTTATAACATAGGTCTGATCCTTACGAAGCAAATAAGTTGATTTCACTGAAAAAGTAAATTAGATTTCCTTGCATGGACATTTGGAAAATCTAAGCAAGTACACTGGAATTTGATTAAAAGGGAAAATGCTCTAATGAGATTTTCTATAGATCATTTACTGGATCATTGTGAGGTATTTTTCCGTGTAAAGTAATACTGTAACTGCTGCGTTCAATGCGATTTAAGTCTATACGTTAGCAATCTATTTTTCTGACACATCTCATTCTCATTATGCATGCATGAGTTCCTGAGAAACACTAACCTATCGCGCCGATGTTTATTGCAGCTCAAGCGTCTGAAACGAGTTAACTGATTTAACATTGGAACAGCAATTTAGCACCCTTTAACCGGCGCTGCCAACTCAATTTTGCAAGGCCGATTGGGGAGTACGAGTCCTATGAAAAAGCAATAAGTAGGACGATTAGTACAAAGTTGGAACCAAAAGGACAGAATTAACACTGCAATTAATAAAACGCATGAAGCTAAATTGAATGACGAGATTCCAGCCCGCTTAGCTCCACAATGGTCCCATTATTTCTGCCCTATGCCGAACTCACGTCAAGTTTTTACGGTTCTGCTTAACGAATGCGAATCGAAGAACATGTGTAATTACCTGTTGCATATGTGATGGAGAAAAGTACAACTACTTCGTTCTTCTAAAAAAGCAGTCCCAAATTTGAGTACGGTAAGTGGAAAAATGAAGTCCAGAAAAAAAAAACACTCGAAAGGAATGATCTATCGACTGAACAGGGCGAAAATAATGGGATAAGTATTATGAATCATAGAAAGCCTCATCTTTGCGATATCCGAAGGAAGTTCATCCAGCTGTGAGCAGTAGGTGTCTGCGCCGGCAGTGGTAGTATTGCTTTAGGTCTGTAATGATGCAATCGTACAATCGGAGAGCGGAACCTACTCCAAGGTGAAGTTCAACCTATTGGGGCTCATTGTCGCTGCTGAGCTGCACGTTCCCACTGATGATACCTCCGTAGGCTGCTTGGCTAGACTGCGCACTTCTCAACCCCAGTGACCCCTTGTCAAGCCGATCGAAACAACGCCTTTTATACAGCAAACTTTGTGAGATGATCACACGTGTCCTTCGAGCCGCCTCGTCCAACTCGTGTGAAATTGGCATCTTCGCCGAGTGTTTACAATTTCCTCAAACTAGCCCAGGGAACGACACATGGTGCACAGGGAGAACTGAAGGTCTACTGCAGTTTGCAGTGACTGATGCCGGGTTGCCATCAAGAAGCTCTTGCAAGCTCAAGAAGCTCTTTGCGTTCGATATCTACGGCCATTGGGTGTCCAAAATATGGTCGGTCTTCCAGGGTTATAGTCGCCGTGGGCAACTTCCCGAACCACTCTCAATAGATATTCTTCATTAAGCGAGTCTGTTCCTCCAGATACACAAATATTCCGACTGGCTCCTCTTGCTGAGTGCTCCAGGTGGATTCGTAGCACAGACTCACGCTCTGACAAACATGTGTTGGGAGACAACGGCCATTGTTCTCCAAAGAGGACCGACGTACTGGGAGGTCAAATTTCATGATATGAAAGGACACTCAGGTCGCCACATAGTGCTTTGCGGGGAACAACACAAAAATTTACTGGGAAAATTACGTGGGTCTGAAGAAATCGGCAATTACTTACATATGACTCAGCCCTAGAATAGGAGCTATGGGCTGATGTCTGCCATCTCTACACTCGAATTTTCATGTTCATGCTTATGTTCAGCTGTTGATGATGTCGTCCGGGTTTCTTCTCTTGTTCTACTGCATAAACGACAACAAAATACCTTCCTATAGATGCGCTATCATAGAGGGGAGTGGTGTAGTGCCAAGTCGGCCGTGTTAGACACACGGCCCGCGGGCCAGGGAATCGAATTCGCATAGATCGGCCGCATCGCCCAAGATCCACGCGTCAAGCTTTCTCATCCCAAACCGCATGTCTCGTAACTGGTAGCCAATTTTGTCGGCGGAAGGCATAATAACAATGACAAATATATCGATGTCCCCGCACATGTTTGTATGAAGCAAATTGCTCAAATGCCTCTACGATTTGAATGGGAGTAGAATGCGTGGCATTTCCCAAAACGGGATTGATCAACACCGTATGATTTATCCCTTTTTTATAGACCAGGCTATTGCCTGGCGCCTTCTCATCTATTGCGCTCGCTCGCCTCATACTCTCCTCTCCGCGCTTTGGTCTCGAATCCATTCTCCTTCGTAGCAACCGCAGGGTCAAGCGACCGTCGAAGAAACAATGAAAATACGTCCCACTCCGCCCTCCCTAGAGCCGAAAGTCATAAACGATCCTCCCAAAGGAAAGGCCCAACTAATGAAAACGACGAGCGGAGGTTGAGCGGGGGCTTCTCTCAATTCTCCACCAATACTGTTTCATCGAGCCAAAACCCTTGCTATTCCACGTTTCACCCACAAAAAATTCGCGTTTAAGAAGTACAAAAGTGAATTTTTGACTTGTTTTTAGTTTCTTAACTGCTGAGTTGGGATGAAATGGTGCCCCGGTAGCGTAACTGGTAGCGCACTTGCCCGGAAAGCGAGAGGTGCGGGTTCTAGTCCCGCCTGGGGCGAAAGTTTTGTTCACAACCCAGCATTCTTGTGAAACAAAAGTGATTGCTTATAGGATTCGGACTGCAAATCTGTCAGTAAACATCAGGATCTCTCACTCCAGAGAATTGTCAACTGTTCGTGTGCGTCAGTCAAGGAGACCGCATTCTTACGGGATTGAATCATGTTGATCACCTTTTGAAAAGTCGAACAGGTGAGGGAACCGTGTTGGCGGGAGAGGGCTGCTATTTTTACGGCTCCTTTTTGAGAACTCCAACGGAAACATAACAAAAGGTGCATGTCATCGGCGAAATTAGAGGATCTTACTTTGTTTACCCATATTAGCTTTTCCCCTCCCTCTCCTCGTTCGACGACCATTTGGAAGAAAGGGGGAGGGGTTTGGTTTGTGCCGATTGTTTTCGCAATCAGTATGATCAAATTCGATCAAATACATACTACAGAAATATGCTAAAAAAATTCAAATTATGTTGAGGGCAGTGGTGAGAAGATGACGAGGGAGGGGTCCGATGAAGACCCTTCGAGTAGATCGTTACTTCAAAAACAGCTCGAGCAAAAACGTGACCGTGCTTCACAGTACTTTTCAGGGGAAAGTCACTATGCGCCAAATCTCGTCCAAAAATGTAGGCTAAGAAGAGTACGTTCTTCTATCTCGGTATCCCCCCCCGCCCTTGCCCCCCCCCCCGCCCCCCCCCCCCCCCCGCGCCCCCTCCCTTTCGAAGCATCAAAATAGTTCTTTGGACGTTCACACAGCCAAGTGTTCGTCAGGGCGCCCACGGCGCGGGAAAGATGTAGAGACGCAGGAGCACTGGACACTACCCCTTACAGCAAATTTCGATCGCGACGACGCATCAGAGCGCTGTGGGCCTCCTGACCCACACGTGTTTGGATTTATTGAACGGTTATATATCAACTACCTCTCCATGTCTACTAGTTGTAACATAAGACTTAAAACCGTAGTGAAGAAGAGAAGAAAAATGGCTTACTGAGCAATATCAGTCGTTTGGTGAATTTCTGGCCGTTCGACACTGTTCTGTCTCGACGAGTCTTCTCGATCCGCCTGGTATCCCTCGGTGGCATAATGCTCCTCCTCATGAGCGGCTACAGTTTTCTGATCGTTCTGACGCCACGCCAGTCGTGGTCTTCTCCTTCTGGCTCTTCCCAATCCTTGAAGGGCCTTCTCGTCTCGCCAATTCTCTTTTACGTGATCTTCTTCTTGAATGCTGTCATATCGCCAATTGTAGACTCGGGAATCGGATCGTCTGAAGAGGATAGCTGGATGAGCATGCGATCAAAAAAGGAATAGCGACTTGAAGGACTCCCATTAACCGTTTCATGCGATCCTCAATCGCGCGCATATCAGACCCTCCAACGAATGAACTGGAGTCACTTCCGTATGCGTCGTCATTTTTTCTACTGATGGAACGACGTTCGTAGCCTCGCTAAAATCGTAGTCCAGGATTAGGTTAGCTGATGCAAATCCAGAACATACAGCCATCCAAGGTGTTTTATGTGACCCCTACTACATTCAAAAGTAGGCTTGAATCTGCTTCTTTCTAACATTACAAATAGTATAATATGTAACTTGAGTTCGGTCGAAATAAAAAAAGCATTATCTCCAGTGAGCACTTCTTTAGCCGGGGTAGACTGTATGACTGGCCGATCCGGTCGAAAGACGTATTTGCTATTCGAGTTTATTAGAAGCTGAGCGTCTTCTGGAGGGAAAAAGCGAGCGGAGTTGAGTGTGTAGACAGGTCTAAGGATCACATACAATTGAAATGATGAGGGAGGTGGTAGCAGGTCGTGGGCGGAAGGGGACTTCGCAGGGGGTCTCCAGGTCTGATGGTGGTGATGATGTGCTGAGGCCTAGTCGTGCCGATGCTTCCTTGAGAGGGGAGGGGTGGCATTTCCGAGATCAACCGCAAACGCCAATGGTTAACCACTGGTTCCGGGCATCAGTAGAGGGATTTTTTTTATTTAAATTATGCGACTCAAGAATAGCTGCCCTTTATCCCATCACTTTGGCATAGGTGGACGAATCGTTTCTTTGAGGGCAGAAAGCAGAGAAAGGGTCACAAAGCAGAAAGAATGCCACTGTCGAAAGTGCCCAAAAAGCGCTAATTTATGCTGGACTCTAAGGTGCTAATGACGATGCAGCATCTACGCGGGGTTGCGTCTGCGTCGCGCACCTCCCATCTGCTCTCACTACTGATGCTCAGACCTGCTCACATGCTTGTTTTGTAGGCAGCCTCCAAAGGCCCTGATCGAGAAAGCTTTCTGACACCCTCTTTTCCTTTTCTACTGCCAGGTCAATTCGACACCCGCTAAATTTCACTCTAATTTACACAACACGACCCCACTACACCTTTGATGATCGTTAAACCTTTTTATCTTTCTGTAAAAATATTGCCACTAGGTTGTTCCTCGCCGACCTCGCGACCGCCGGAACCTCTCATCCCCGCGGTAGAGAGCGATCCTCAGCGCACGCTTATAACACCCCTTTTCGAAGCGCATCATAGCAACAATGACACGACGCTGTCGACTCTCAATACCTAATTGTTCCTTACGGGTTGAGGAGCGGTTTTTCGTCTCCTCTCCCCATTCTCCCCTCTTCCCTCCACTACTTTCCAACCTGCCACCTGCACAGCAATGTTGGAATGACCCCGAGAGTTCGGTAAGCCAGGTTGTTTATAATTATGCCGTCTGAGGTTCTTTATCTCAATCATGCCATTGCAAATTAATGCGGCAAGTCCCGCAACGCGCGTACGCAGATTTGTTATTGCTGGTTTCTTATAAGTTCCTTCCGCTTTCACTCACTCCATTTTGTGGATGGACAGAACGACATACACACCGACAAAACGACACACCAAAGTTGTGATTTATGTAATGAATTGATTGATTGATAACGAAAAACCTACATTTTGAATGCCGACCATCATCATCGTAAGAACCCTGCTCTTCCCTGAACGATTATAATTTCGATAAGAAACTTATCAGTAAACAAGAAAAATTCCCACTTCTCCGTTGCCGATTCAGCCGTTTCACGATGTCTTGCCATGGCCTGTGCGGTCTGAATAGGAATAATTGAGTTTTAGTGGAAGTTAACCCGTTTCAAAGTTTTCCCATGATGGTGGACAGCTTTTCCAGAACCCAGACCATAAAGAAAGGAACCCTTGAAAACGATGAAAAATCGAAAGAATCTGATTTTGAGATAGTTGGGAAAAAAGTAGAAAACCGAGGACACAAAACGATTACCGCCAACGGCGTCGAGGGAAACTATTGTGGAGCCTAGAAAACCTACAAAAAAGCAAATATACCTCTGATAAGAAAAATGGTTCAGAGTAAAGGTGATGTTATCCTTTTGAACTATTTGAGTGAATCTTTTATAGGATCTCAGCTCAAAAGAACTAACTTTTAACAAATTCATTCACCCAGGGCAAACGAATACGATTCATCTATTCGTCATTTATTCGAAGTAAAATTCACATAACCATATTTCCAAATAATTCAGAGTACATTTGAGATCAACGGTAGTGATACGACGCTAATATGAATAAATGTATAGAAACTTTCCTCCCGATTCTCACAAGGATTTTTATGATAATTTTTGTGTTAGTAGAAACCTTTCGAAACATTGTGCTAGGAAAATGGAGCGAAACTGAATATCATTGGCAACACTTACGGTGAGGACTGTTTAGGTCGACTGTTATACGAGAGCGGTTCTTGCTCATTCCAGTAGTCTCTGAAAAACCCTTTTTTCTGGGAAGTTGGGGAATCACCCGTTCCAAAAACTCCCAACACCTACCCGGGATACTGTTGCCTATATTCTTCTCGATAATCTGATGAGCCTTCCATCGCCTCAAACGGTTCCGCATAGTTCGGGTTCTGGCCGAAGTGAGCATTGTCGGTTTGGTCAGGGAAGTATTCCTCATCTTTATAGCCGTTCGACTCGAAACCTTGAAAATCACATATTGAAATCAACAAATACATAAAAGAAGAAAACTTTTATTCCGTAATGAAAAGGTGATTTTTAGAAACCGTATTTTTGCTGTGAACCTTGGGGCTTATTTTACTCCGTGGTCTCATGGGCTGAGTCACTTGTACCTCTGCGCTATTCCTAATGTTGAATTTCTCCCAGTAAAACAAAAGAGGTGAGGCATTCAACGAAGAATGAGCACAGTGGATTGCAGGCACTATTCATTTCATGATCCTAGAGTAATTTTTCCCGTGAATGAGGTAGCAGGAGGCAACAAGCAGAAGTCGGGAGACTATCGTGACTTGAAAGTGCGTGACAAGGGCGCCAAGGCCTTGCCTAGGCTGCTGCGATCGTTTTCATTGTTTGCAGCAAATGCGAAGTCTGCACACTCGAAGAACGTGCTCTTTCGTGCACTCTCAGTTCGCGCCTCGCGTTGTGATTTGGCCGCCGCAGTCGCCCAAAAAACAGGGGTCCGCGTGTTCACGTCGTTCCATGGCCATTTGCTTTCTTTTCTGTGCTGACGGCCTCTCTTGCACCTTCCTTGCCTCATTTTTTGATGCTAAGCAACACACCCTTATCGGTCGCCAGACCGTTGCCCTTTGAGCGACCCACTGTACCACTGCTTCCCACACATGGATGGGAGCATGTCCGCAGTGAAATCACAAGTAGGTCGGGGTGTGGCAATCAAATCACGTGGATGCCTTTGCGAAACAATATCCGTCCCACGCGATGCTGTCATTGTTGTGTGTTGTGGAACCCGTTAGATTTTTGGGAAATCAAACATTTTGTTTCTTGAATAATGGAACGGGCTGTCAATTCAACATGAAGAGCTCTTCAAGTTATCTCGATGTTCATTTAAAAAATGCTGCCAAGACCCATACCGTATTCTCATTCGCGAAATGTTGATCCTCAAATGACATCTTGTGATTGCCTGAGGGCAGATCGCGATCGTGCGATCCGGCGGTGTCATAGGTTGAGTATTCGTAATCGTGCGAAGGCACCTTACGGTCGTACGGCTTCACAACTGAAAATCAGTGCACATGTAAAGTTCGGCATTAAATAATTGATTGGTTTATTTTCATGATACACATCGTTACAAAAATATGGTAAATGTTTAAAAAAAAAACGTTGAATCCATAGCCAATGATCATTGATCGAGATTTCCACCAATCAGGAAGACTCATTGAAGTGGATTTCAGTGGAATGCAAATTTTTTGGGATTTTACACTATACCAAGTTGCAACTCTCAAGAACAACTCCCGTTTTATTTGGTTTCAATTCATCTAAAGAGACTACTCTGCCCTCTTTTCATATAATACAGAAGGTACAGCTACTATTTCGCCTCGAATATCACTTTACTAACAGTTCAACATGGGCCAAATGCATCGCCGTGACATACATCAAACTCCACTGACAAGAATACTCGGAAAAATAACAAACAGCTAAGTATATTGCGTGTGTTCCTAAGTTCAAATCAATTCCCGCATGACAGGTCAAACCTGATCACAATCTGGATTTCCTCACCTACATCCCGACGGATGATGGACAGGAAATCCAGATTGTGGTGCCGCCGCGAGATGAGGTGGCCGTGCACGCAGCCGCGTAATGACGCATCTTCACTCTGTCAGTAGTGAAAATGCCGGGTACTCGACAGCAGGCCCGTAGCGCGACAAGAAGGAAGAGACGCAGACGGTTGGCGGACGAGTCGCAGCGTGTATTGCGCGATGTAGGGCGTAATACAGTGCATTCTGCATTCAAATTTTAACCTTGAACCGCGTTTAGGCCTCAGAAGACGACGATTTTGTCGAAACGTTAGGCCGATTGAATAAATGTTCCACCTATCAACCTCGAACGGCAGAAGAAACAAACACAAATAAGAACAGTGCATTCTATTAACTTGAGGCTAAATCGCTATAGTACCCGCCAGGGTGAATATCGGTCGAGGATTCCTCAACGGCACGTCGAGGATTTTTGCCTGATCAGTTACGTTCTCCCGCGCGGACATTCACACTCGCCATGCGCGAGCCGTCTGTGCTCTCCGCGCGTACGTTCACTCTCGGCACTACTCTCGCACAGTACAGAGCCATGGTCGAGGATTTCCTCGACCGTTATTCTCCCTGGTACATACACGCTGCAATTCGTCCGCTGACCCGTAGTTTGCATTTCTGCCTTCTCACCGCGTGACGGGCCTCTTGTCGGGTACCCAAAAATGCCGATAATGCGCTTCGATAGTTGCTTCGCAAGTG